>CATIWK010376898.1:0-11599 GCA_949634005.1 Mallotus japonicus
TTTTTATCATATTAAATTGTGTTTTTATTATTTTTATTATTTTCTTGGATAAATTTATTATTCTTATCATAAAGTTTCCATCTTTATGGTGAAAATAATATTTTTACCATCCTTTTATTATTTCACTTGCATTGTTATTATTTTTATTGAATATTTATTTTCCTTGTCATTTTATTGCTTTCTTTGATAAATTTATTATTTTCTTCATAAAGGTAATATTTTTATGGTGGGAGTAATATCTTTATCACTTTTATTATTTTATTTGCATATTTTCTACTTTAATTTCTTTTTATTTATTTCATCATAAAAATTCCCTTTTTACATAATAAAAGTGATGACTTCACACTAACCAAATTTCTAAAATCTTGCATCATGCATACATTAGCATCTTTGTTTGCTTATGTGTTTAATTATTCCTTTATTTATTATACCAATTGTGAATGAATGGAATATATTAAATTGTCCTATATGTGATGTGTGCTTGCATGTGTATGAAAGCTAACATTTGTTTTGCAATATTATTAGAATAGGTTTATTTTATTCCTTTTTATTATTTTGATATAATTAATAGAATAGGCTTTTCCAAGGCAATGTAATCCTTAATCCCAATTCCCCTATTTATTTTTATATTTGATGTATTTATTAGAATAGGTTTTTCCTTGGGTTGTAATCTTTAATCTCTTTCCCCATTTTTATTTTGCTTATTTTTATTATTTCTTGCATGCTTGTGTGCTATGTGCTTACTTGTCTACATGATTACTTGCTTGATTGGTGGATGCTTATTTATTTATCTATCTTGTGATGTATGCTCGTCAATCCAACTATCTCGCGCTTTATTCCCAATTTAAACTAACTAATGCTTGTATATGGTAAAAATGCATCATAAAACCGAAATTAGGTGAGGTGGTGAATAAATAAGCAACATGTATAATAAGAAACAGGATAAGTATTTCCTACCCCTAAACCCGGATTCTCTGGTTATGGAAGTGATTTTTCACTTCTTCCCGATTCAAGTCGGGTGGCGACTCCAATCTATGTGGCCTAATCAGGCAGACCCTCCAATAAACAATAACAAACGAAAATCCAATAGATAGTCACCATTTAGCCTGTGTGCCCCGATGCTATAAGCTCACAAATCCTCGTGATTGCGCGAATGATCATATGTTTTTGGCGACTCCACTGGGGACTACTGATTCGAGGGGTATGAATGAAAGATTGTTTCTTATTATACATAACTTGTTTATTCACCTTCACAACAGTATAACTGCATATCATCACACTCACCACATGCACCTTGGTCCCTAAACCCTCAATAATACTGAATGACATTGCCACCATGATTCCACTCGAGTCACGGGGCGACGAAGATAGGTATTATCACCTTTAGTCTTTACTCAATTATCACCTTTAGTCTTTACTCAATCAAGAAAGGCTGTAGGGCTTAAAGTGATGCGGCTCGGCTCCCAAGTCCAAAATGGGGTACATTTATTCTTGAGTAGGCAAAAGAATGCTAGACTCTCTGACCGGAGTTTGTAACCCTAGTCATATAGGTGCATTCTTGCTAAAGGAACCCAAGTCGTAAGCCCGACGCAGCTCATATAGATAAACCAGTAGAAATCTCCCCCAGGGTCCCACCTAGCTTTTGCATGCTATCCTTGTCTTGATGCTATCCGTTTGACCTAATATTCACAAATGATATGACATCTCTAGTATCTGCCACCATTTGTTGTCATTATGTCAGTCCTCATAGATTGCCCATGCTTAGGCCCGTGTGATCCTCGTTTACCTTATGTAAGCCCGATATGCAAGGAATGACAAGAATCATACACCTCAGTTTGGATAGTCTGTAAGGGCCGACAAATAGTGACATCTTTTGATGATGGAACCTATAGAAGTCGTCCATTTATCCTTATCATATCAAGTGGATGAATCAAATTACCGAACGAGTCAAATTATAAATTACCGAACGAAACCTTCATGTCTCTTGGTAAACACACTTAATCTCGATGAGAGGGACATAAATTTGGATCGCTTTTATTGCCTATAGTCCATGCGCTCGCGGGCACAGACGAGCTATAGACGCCATTTGTAATCCGACAAGTGGACCTTTCATTGACACTGTATGGTTACCTCGAGTACATTTGGGCATTGTTCTGTAGTTTGCCTTTTGAATTTTATCATCATGAAAGGAAACAGCCTAGTCCGAGAGCGGAACCATAATCCTCCAATGGCTATGATTCAGAAACCCACCTAGGATAGAAGTTTCTACCACGTGGAGATTGCTTGTGTTTGGTTTGTTCATTTTGTAGGTTTTACATTAACCTTGTTTGTTCATTTTGCCTTCTCTTTTTTTTTCCTCATGCATACATACATACATACACATAGGACACTTCATCATATACTAACTCACGATCTTTTTTGCAGCTATATTTCATCACCATATTAGTAAGGTTATAACTGTCACACCATGCATACACGCTAACCCTTCTCTTTTGCAGAATTCATCACATCACGCACGCATGCATCATCCCTCTTATCATCACCCTAACATGCATACTTATGCAGAAACATAGCTCCTCGAAGGTCTTACAAGCTCTAGGTCTCTCAAAATTTCTCGAGAAAGGCTAGCAACGGTTAAACATCAGAATGGCTAAACAATTTGGGAATCAAAGCACCAGTGATCTACTCAAAGAGTATGTGAAACAATTTATGGCTGATGGGGGTTTGACTGACATCCTCCGGGCTAAAATCAGGGCTATCCTCAAGACTGAAGTAATGGATACCTTTGACCAAACTCCAAATGCTAGGATGAGGTAATTCTCTTAAAAGGCAATGGCAAAGGGGCACCTTGTACTCCCAATTCTGAGATGAACAAGAGTAAAGAAGACATGGGCACACCCGGAGATATCGAAGGCAATTGTGAACTTTCCGAAGAAAGGCTCTTCCAGTCCCCTTCCAAGTCAACAAGTGAAACTACAATTGCATTAACAATAGAGGTTCAAGAATTAGCCTACAAAATCACCCAACTTGAAGGCCTAGTGAAGGAAAACACTGATACCCTGATCAAAGGCTTCAACCAACTCTTTGTACTCATGAATAGGCCCTTGCAAGACCACTCCAATCAACCCCATTGTCCTCAATCTGGCAAAACCAAGGATCAGAAAATGGGTAACCAGAGTATATAAGGTTATGGTCCATTACACCAGGAGCTCCCTATTCAGAAATTTATCAAGCAGTACAATACACAACTAGATGTCACGAGGCGTGACTTGGAAACCACTAGGCAGAAGGCTAGTGAGAGTTTTTCAGACTACATCACTCGATGGAGAGGAAAAGCTGCCTTGATGAGGGATAGACCTCCGAAGCATGAACAGATAGAAATGGTAATCAAATGAGCCCTACCTCATTTTCGTAGACAGATGTTATTTGTCCACTATCCCACTTTTAGGGCACTTCATCAAGCAGACATTCGAATAGAGGATGAAGAGGCCTTTCAACCAAAAAAACCCACACCAAAAACCAACTCAGCCTAACCAGAACACTCGCCAGACTGAAACAATCCTGAACGTGAAAGCCTTTAGAAATAAAAAATATTCAAACTTCAACATGCCTCTGTCCAAAATCTTCCAAAGACTTCAATAAAAAAAGCCTTCTTGAACCTCTTGAGCCCAAATCTTAACCTAACCCTCTACCCTCTCACGTTAACTATGCCATTTTTTGTCATCTCCACCAAATGCCTGGCCATACAACTGACAACTGTTATATCTTGAAGGATAGAATCCAAGACCTGATAGATTCTGGTAAGATTGAAGATTTAGAAAAATAACCCAATATTAAAATCACCCCTTCACCCAACTGCCGAGATATGTCTACATCCCATACCATCTCTTCAGGGCTTCCTGAGGCTTTCGTGAAAAATTCTATCCAAGCTATTCCGAAGAGAGAAAAGGGAGAAAAAGGACCATTGGCGATACCAGAAGAAGGTTTCTTGAGCCCTAATTATGATCAAGTGGCGATGAAATGGACTCCTGTACATGTGAACATGTACTTGAATCCAAGGACGAAGATGGAAAAAAATCAGACTCTGGGATCAGTTGAAGCAACCCTCTAGCAAGCTTGACCTCAAGACGGAGCCGCTAGCTACACCGCTACCCTCACCAAAACCAGCATAGATGATATCCCGCTCAATGATAAATCTATCTCCAATGGTGTTTGTATTACTGATCCATTCAAGTCTTTTGATGTATCGAACTCTAAATTAAATGCAGTGATGTTTGCTTACTTATGTGATTTATCTTTTGATAATGATGAGCATTTCATTGAACCTTACATGAGCATATTTGACATTCATTCCATTAACATTGAACCATTTAACATGGGCACGGATGAAAATCCTCGCATATTGCAAATTTCAAAAGATGTTACCCCAGAGGAAAGGAGAGAATTAGAAAAAAAAAACTAACAAAGTGCTCGAAAGTATTCGCTTGGATGTACGGGGACATGCCGGCATTGATAAGGACATCGCTCAACACTACATTCCAATTAAGGAAAGACACAAGCCTGTGAAATAGAAGTTAAGAAGATTGAAACCAAAATAGGCACAGATGGTGAAAAAGGATATGAAGAAGTAGAATCTTACAGCAAACTGGGGGCAAAGGAAGTAGCCAAGTTCTTGGAGAGGAACCTATTCTGTAGGTACGAAATTCCTCACCATCTAATCTAAGACAATGGGGTACAATTCCAAGGAGAAGTACGAGCAGTGCTTGAGAGGTATAAGATAAAGCACTACAAGTCATCACCTTACAGACCACTGGCTAACGGAGCAGCAGAAGCAGCAAACAAGAACATCAAAAAGATCCTCTCGAAGACGATTGAAACTCACCGTGACTGGGCCAACAAGTTGCCATTTGCTCTTTGGGGATACCGTACTACAGTGAGAATGTCACGGGGGTAATTCCATTCTCCTTAGTCTACGGGATAGAAGCAGTACATCCAATTGAAGTAGAAATGAAATCCCTTAAAGTCATAGTCGAAGCAGACTTACCCGAGGTGAAGCAGGTAGAATAGAGACTAACACAGTTGAATCTGATAGACAGTGAAAGGCTAAAAGCACTTTATCACACTCAGCTGTATCAGAGAAGAATCGTTAGAGCTTTCGACAAGAGAGTGAAGCAGCATGACATCAAGGTTGGAGATTGGGTGTTAAGGCAAGCTAAACAGAACCTACCAGATCCAAGAGGAAAGTTCCGACCTAACTGGGAAGGGCCTTATCTAGTTAAAATCGTCCTCTCAAAAGGCGTAGTCAAGCTAATGGATGTCGATGGGAATGAGTTCTCTGAATGGATCAATGTCTATCGTCTCAAGCGATACTATTCATGAAATAAAAGAAAAAATAAAAATAAATATATAATAAAGCAGAAAAATGAGAGGCAAAATACTTAATTAGAAAACCCGAAAGGGCTAATTAAGGATAGGGGTACTGTCATTTTGAAATATTCTATGTGCAACCATGCTTATGATAAATGTTATTCAGTGCAAATGGAAATATTGTCAAGGATTGCACATGTTCAAAAAGTAAATGCCTAAATCAATATCTATCACAAAAGTAAAATTTCGCATCTTAGAGTTCATATCTTTCCATGATGTAATTACATTCATTTCTGTTGTAAATTCCTTCCATTTTATTTCATTTGTTATTTTATTTCATTTCGTGTAATGGCATGGCAAGCAAATAGAGCAAACAGAGAAAAGCATAGAAAAATCAAAAAGCATCGAAAGCCTTATAAATGGTTAATAAGTCAGTACACCTCAAAACATCCAAAATTCCTATCAGTACATTCAGAAAAATAACGAAAAGGGGAAAGGGGGAATCAAGACTCAGCTCCATCCTCGCCATCATCATCATCATCGACGTCGTCGACGTCGTCATCGCCGACATCTGAGGGCTCTCTCCTATTGAGCCCCGCATGCAACTTCAGTCCCTCCAACTCAGACCATAGCCTCTGAATCTCACTTTGATAGTAAGCACCCTCTTGCTAACGCGCTGACTCCAGATGACAGACAATCTCATCCCGCCCCTGCACCAGCTTCTCATACTCAAGCTGCATCATCATAATACATATGCATTAGCACATGTGCATTCATAACATACGCATGCATATCAAACCCAAAGCAGACTGATACCAGTATGTGGTTGTATCTCGAGGAACCTGCAAATAGAACAGTCAGCAAACAACAAAGCTAAAGTATCAAAACAGCAAAGATAGACTTAGGACTCACATAAGTGGCATCCTCGGGGATGAAACCTACGGGATCTGTCGATACAGGAACCACCTGAACCACTACCTCACCATGGAGGTTAGGTGCCTGAATCACAAGGAGCAATGGTAATGCATCCACCCCGGAGATCATATGAGCAGCACCTGCGAGGGCATCAACAGTAGCTCCAGCACCGCCTGAACTCTCGGCAACACTCCTAGTACTAGACCTCTTCGGCCGAGGCTGTGAAGCACAAGCAAAAGCAGTCAAAAATAGGAAAAAATCAGCACAGGCACATAGAAAGAGAAGCAAAACATACCTGAAGGGCAGAAGAAGAAGAAGCACTCGCAGCCACAGCAGGCGAAGCAATCACAAAGTTCCTCGCAATGCTATTAATCAGGCGAGGAACGAGAGTCTCCTGATATGAGATGCCCTCTGACTCCAGATGTAATCGATGATCAGTCCCAATCAATGCCCCCTTTAGAGCAAGGCCTACCATGTCCCTCCCCCAGAACATGTCGAGTGAAGGAGGACGACGCGACGGTCAGTAGGTCCCAAGAACTAGTTCGCTATGCGCTCACCAAGGTACCAAGCGCGATCAACCGGCGTCACAAATAGCATTCGCCTACCGGTAATCTCCTAGGCTCCGATCATCACTGCTGAGAAGGCTATGGAATAGCCTCCCCACCACCATCGGAGGTGTATCTGCAATTAGAATTAGCAGTCAGAAACAGGACATGGGAAGTTCACAACAAGAAAAGACAAAAGAAATGACAGACCTGGTTGGATGTCAACTCAGCAAGAGCAATGCGGGTTGGAGCCCCTCCAAGGTTGAGCAGTCCAAATGGGAAGACGAGGAAACCCCTCACACATCCTAGCAACAATATGAGGAGCCAACACATGAAACTCAAAGACCAAATCTGCAAAAAGAGATATGTCAAAAATGATACTCATAAATGAAGGGAAGAGAACAACAACGTATCTAAAGTAACTCACATCAACCACCAGTGGTACACCGCAAATCCGGGAACTACCTCTGCATGCGCCATCCAGGCCATGGAGGAGGTAGCCATAGGCAGCAGAACCCCAATCATAACCTCACAGAGCATCGAGGTCCTATAACAGAGGAAGTAACCAAGAGCTGCCGGTGCAAGACATATTAGGGAACAGTACCGTGCTCATCAGATAAAAGATAAAGCACCGGGCACGTCTCTCGATACCGATGGCACCATCTTTAGTAGCATCATCACAGGCTTGCTAGAGCCGATCATATGAAATCAAACTGCCCCGACCAACTCTAAACTCAAGGGGAGCAACCTAACAAATCAAGACACAGCCCTACAGGGTCCTCTGGGATGTCAAAAGGGATCCGCTAACCAGCAAAAGCAAGCCCTGTGATAGCAGCAAAGTCAAGGGGTGTGATCGTCATCTCCCTAAACTAAAAATGGAAGGTGAGCGTACAATCCGACCATCTCTCAATCAAAGCAGTCATAGCCGCCTGCCGACTCCTCGGCATTGCCGGTCCCTCCAGTAAACCACCCAAAATGCCATCAAAGCCAAGACCATGCACCCGGTCTCGTACCTCCGCATGCAGCTTTCGATAAAGCTTCTTAGATCCAGTGAAGCTACCGGGCAAAACCAAATGGGTCACCGGGACCTAAAAAGGGAAGTCAGCAAAACTCTAACTCAGAAATCTCTTCCTACTTAGACTAACACTAACTGCTATTTACTTGTTATTCGTAGGGAAAATAAAGTCACACAATTAGGACAGGAAATAAAGCAAACGAGTCCTAGCATGTAGTCTAAAGAGAGCAAAACCCTAGCAAGAACATCCTAAAAAGTCATTAAACACGCAAGGAAGCTGACCCTAGCGAGGGAAGTATCATCAACGCGAAATTCTTAATAGTCTTATTTATTCCTAAGTTCGTAAAAGCTAACCTTCTAAATGGTTATCATGCAGGAAAGATACAACATAAAAAAAACTGAATTTGAGGCACTAACCTGCTGATGATGAAGCACCCAGACATGCTCCTTCAGATTCGAAATAAGAGGAATCTCGTGTCCTCTTATCACACCGTGCCTCGTGAGATGAGCCGGCACCAGCTTCTGACGGGCAACACCGCCCGCTGCCTGACCTGCCTGATCGCCTCCCTCATCAAGATCCTCCAAACCAATCTCGAGACAGGGAGGAACCTGTCTGAGAAGGTCATCTCCATCACCGCCTTCACCTCCTTGCATAGGTCTTGAAGTATGAAAAACCTAAAGTCCAAAGAATTCTAAAGGAGGAGAGAGAAAAGAAGAGTGAAAATAAAGAAAAAACAAAAAAGAAGCCTTTTATAGGCTAAAAATCTGTGAGTTAGAAAGGACCCACGCGCGTGGTTCATTGACCCACATGCTTGGGTCATGCCCACAACACTGCCCAGGACCCACCGGGACCCCCGAGATGTATACTTTCATGCACCAAAGCTTCCAAAAGGTCCTGATAGCACAAGGAATGCCCGGGAGTCAACCCGAGACACAACCGGAAGCCGAGAATTTATGGTAAAGGTCAGAAATGCCCTCGAAAAAATGCAAAAATTCAGGGAGTCTTATGTACCATCCTGATTTAAAATTTTCACATGCATTCACGCATCCACACATTCATACATGCATATGCATTCCAAACATTATTTTTCATCATTTTTTTAGTGCTCTCGGAGGTGCACTCGCACTTAAGAGGAGGCGCGTGACAGGGACGGACCAATCAACCTCAATAGTGGTCGTCTCACTTTGACAAAATTTTTAAAGTTTCCCAACTATGATCAACCGCTCCGAGCTGGGATTCTTACTTCTAATCAACCTAATGCTTGACAACATCATGAAGGGTAGAAAACCCATTAAAGGAAAAGTCATAGGGAACCAGACAACCGGGTAGCCTGCGATTGTCATGTTAAACCTTGGAAGAGGTCTAAATGCAAAAAGGGAGAGGAAAAAAAAGGAAAAAAGGAAAGAAAAAGAGAGATAAAAAAGGGGAAAAGAAAAAAAAGGAGAAGAAAAAGCAAAAAAAAAAAAGGGAGAGAAAGAAAGAGGGGAAAATAAATAAAGATCGCACTCAATCTACTCCAATGCTCAAACCTTGAGTAAGAGTAAGTCTTTGACAGCATTCATGCCGAGTGACAGAAGGTGGGGAATGCTTAAGAAGAGAAATGAGTATGATCTAGCATTTTCCTTCGAAGGGAATAACATGACATCAAGGGACGCCTCGCGCATCGCGGTTCCAGGCGACCTCATCCGGTGGATTTCCTCCCGATCATGTGGGACGCTTGCTCTTCACTTGGTAATCAAAAACATCCTTGGCAAGGGGTTGCTGATCAAACCTCAAAGAAATGGCGAGATCAAACCAAAGTGAGACAGCCGCAGCCGGGATTGACTCAAAGCTCCTGACACGTACTCCTCACCAGTTAAGGTAAACCTCTAAAAGCACGAATAAAACTCTCATGCATCACAATTTTAAAATCAAACTGCATCACAGCATTTTGATTTTACACACATCATGACTTTGGAAAATCACACAGCACTCGGGTTTCTTCGAAACCTGGCACTTGAGGCTCGTAGGGCTATACAGTGTACCCCGCTTTATGGCCTCGGAAAAGGTTACATAGCACTCAAAATCAAAAATATTTTGCATCTCTCATGGTTTTCAAACTTTGCTTTCCATGCATCGATGAGGTGGCAGCTCGTCCGATGCATGTGAAGTAGGGGGTCACCCCAAAATCAAAATCTTTCATAGTTTTCAAACTTTGCTTCCCGTGCATCGACAAGGTGGCAGCTTGTTCGAAGTATGTGAAGTAGGGGCTTGCCCCAAACATCTCTCATGGTTTTCAAACTTTGCTTCCCACGCATCGACAATGTGGCAGCTTGTCTGACACATGTGGAGTAGGGGGTTACCCCAAAATCAAAATCTTTTGCATCTCTCACAGTTTTCAAACTTTGCTTCCCATGCATCGATAAGGTGGCAGCTTAGTTGACGTATGTGGAGTAGGGGTTCACCCCAAAATCAAAATCTCTTACATCTCTCACGGTTTTCAAACTTTGCTTCCCACGCATCGACAAGGTGGCAGCTTGTCCGACACATGAAGAGTAGGGGGTCACCCCAAAATCAAAGGCTTTTACATCTCATCTCATGGTTTTCAAAACTTGCTTCCCATGGATTGATAAGGGGCAACTTGATCAATGCATGTGAAGCAGGGGGCAACTGTTGATACCCAAATTTTGACGGTCCCCCAAAGATCTGATGATGAAGGATTCATGTCTCTCAGACAGAGGAAAAATTTCTCAGGAAGTTTTCTCGAGCGTGCTTAAATCGAGAAACCCAAAAAATACCAAAAAGCAACCAAAAATCCAAAAAGAACCAAGTTGGGACAAAAAATGACCAAAAATAAGGAAAAAGCCCATGGGGACGGGTCCACCCACGAGTGTGGGTCATTTAACCTAGCTCGTGGATCAAAATGACCCATTTGCCCCTGTGTGGGTTAAATGACCCATGCCCGTGGGTCATTACCCACACTCGTGCCCGGCCCATATATAAAAAAAATGATTTTTCTCCTCATTGGAGAAAAAAAAGGCATAAACTTCGAGGCAGACGTCTAGTGAGAGAAAAATCCACTGTTCCAGTACTCTCTCTCCTAAAGCATTTGGAGACCCTATCTAACCCAAACACCAAACCAAAATCAATTTTCTCCTACTTTGTCTTAGGATTTAGACCATTAAATCCAAACCCAACTACATCTTTGTCAAAGCACGCATCAAAGGTAATCACCCGGTCCCTCTGAGGATCTCCCAACTATTTTCTCATTAAAAATTACATTTTTATCATCTTCTCCATCTTATTTCTATCATTTTTCAGCATTTTTGTATTTTTATTCATTTTAATGTGAATATTTATTATTTGTGATAAAGTTGTGATTTTTATGGTGATTTGAAGTTTGTGAATAAGATATGTGGAAGGAGAAGGAAGTTCGGGTTGGATCTGGGAGTGTTTGCATTCATTTTGCATTTTTCCATTATTTTTGCATCTTTTTCTCCATTTATGTAAAAATGGGTATTTTAGTATAAAGTTAGCATTTTTATTATCATTTTTGCATTATTTTATTTTATTTTTATTTCTGCAGTATTTTTATTATTTTTCTGTATTTTTTCTTATTTTTATTGTATTTTTATCAATTTTTGTGTATTTATACTTTTAATGGTAAAAATGGCATTTTTAATCATAAAGTCTCCATTTTTATGGTGGAAATGCCATCTCTATCACTTTAATAATTTCATTTCTGTATTTTTAATTTATTTACATGTTTAATTCTGT
>CATIWK010377037.1:0-10594 GCA_949634005.1 Mallotus japonicus
TTTATTAAACTTGCAAAATAAACTCTAACCTTTGTTAAACTTGCAAAATAAACCCTAACACAAAATATTTAAAATAATTTTAATAAAAATTTTAAAATTTACTAAAATTATTAGAATAATTTTAATAAAATAAATAATAGAAATAAGTATGAAATTAAATTCTTTATTATTAATAAAATATTCTTAAATATTTAAAAATTTTCTAAAAATTACAACACATAATTTAACATATACTTTAAAATTAAGAAATTATAAAAATATGAAAATTCAAAAAAAAAAAGTACTAAAATGGATAACCTATTAGTAATAACTAATGAAATTATTTTTGTGATTAATTTCACTCCAATTTGCTGATAGAAATAAGTGAGAGATTCAATGTTTTTATTATTAATACAATATTCTTAAAAATTCAAAACAAATTAAAAAAGGAGAAACTATTACTGTTAACCGATGAATTTTTTTTGAGATCAATTCTACTCCAATTTGATAAAATTAAAACTATTTTATAAAAAAGAAAAAATTATTTTATCTTTATAGTTTATATATTTTGTTACGAAAATTTCTTCTATGTGCTTTTACAATAAAAAAAATATGAAAAGTTTAAAAATATAAAAATATTAAAAATAAAAAAAACAGTACGAAAATATTTATAATAAAATAAAAAATAAAAAATAAAAAATAAAAATAATTTTTGTATAAATTAGCTTTAGTTTTAATTTTATCAAATTAGAGGGAAATTAATCGCAAAAATAATTTCATTAGTTATCACTAATAGGTTATCGATTTTAGTACTTTTTTGAATTTTTATACTTTTATATTTTCTTAATTTTAAAGTATATGTTAAATTATGTGTTGTAATTTTTAGAAAATTTTTAAATATTTAAGAATATTTTATTAATAATAAAACATTGAATTTCATACTTATTTCTATTATTTATTTTATTAAAATTATTCTAATAATTTTAGTAAATTTTAAAATTTTAATTAAAATTATTTAAATATTTTGTGTCAGAGTTTATTTTGCAAGTTTAACAAAGGTTGGGGTTTATTTTGCAAGTTTAATAAATGTTATCAAATCCAGTCAACACTTGTAGGTCCCACGTATCAGAAAAATAGGCCCCACTAATTACCACGTCAGCACTTTGTTACGGATTTCGTAACGGAGGGTTTATTTTTTTGATGTTTGAAAGGTTGTGGTTTTAATTGATAGAAAAAATTGAATAGGGTTTAATTTGAAAATAACTCAAAAGGTTGGAGTTTTTTTATGTAATTTTCCCTATATTAAAAGTACACTCATTGTATATTTATTGTTCATATATTTATATTTTTTAGGAAATTTTTTCTTGTGTATAATTATGAATTTTGTTATTTGAATATATACAATATATATTGTATTCAATAAAGACAATTTGCAGAAATTATGTATATATTTAAGAAATTTTGAGTAAAAGTATAAACAATGGTTTCATATATGGACAATAAACTCAAAATATACAGAAAATAAACCAAAAATATAAAGGATAATTCACCAAACGGCGAGTGCAACTTATGCTCAAAACTGATCACATTTTTTGTCTACATGATAACACTTGCTCCACTTTCATAGGATAATGAAGTACAAAGCTTAGAAAACAAGACATTAACTACTAAGATTGAGAAGCTCTCCTACTCTGTAACTTTGTTCAACCTCTTGTTTATAGTTTTCATATCAGAGGACTGTTGCCGATCATTCTTGATCGGTAATGGTCCTCTTTACTTATATTCCTTGTCTTTTATGATATTTTGTTTGATAAATAATATTAGCTTGGATAGATCTAAGAGGATGTCCTTCCTCTGTTTGTGTTGTGTGGGTATTCTAACCCATAGTTGGAGTTTGATATATTTTGAGTTTCAAGTGGAATTAGCTTCACCCTCTGATGAAGACTATTGGATCCAAGATCCTGCTGTTCAAGAAAAAGTGCAGGTGACTGGAGCTTCTTCAAATCTGGTGCTGAGCCTTTTACTAGGCTTCTTCTTCAAGACTCACTTCAAGCCTTGCTCGGGCAGGAGTCAAAAATCATCTGAATCCACTGAACTGTCTGTTCTCTATGTGGATGTCAGTATCTTTTTGCCATCTCTTGGCAAAATTATGGGTTCTTCTTTGGGTTGGAGTTTAGTTCTAAACTTGAAATGTTTATATGGTACAGTAGGACTTTGATCTTAACAGTACCTGTAATGTTGTTGTTCACAACTGTACTTTTTATTCTATGAATGATATTACTGTTTTTATTTGGTCAAAAAAACAAGAATTCCAATCACCAAGTTTCGTCCCACATGGGACGCAGTAATTGAAGGTTGACAGCACCCACCACTAATTTTGTAAAATTCACTTTTAGCTGTTAGACCTCTTTAATTCATTATGTAATGCTTATGTCAGAGCAAAGCAAACTTGGGTCCAAAATGTAAAAGATCCCTTAAAAAATGATTTGGTTATTTAAATTATGAGAACATGGAACAAAGAAGGCAGATTCAATTCTTTTTTTTTCAATTTCAACTCAATATTGGAGTGTAAAAAGAGCAAATAAATCAAGAAAATAGAAGCAGTTTTTCGTTGAAGAACTCATGCGATCCACAATAATAAGAAGAAAAAGAAGAAGAGGAGGAAAAAAAAAAAAATGAAACTTGGAGAAGCGTAGATCATGGAGACGGAGAAGGAAAAAGAGAATACACTGGTTTGAAAAAGGAAAGGAGCTTGAAGGACCGTGATTTTACGTGAATGACTGATGGAACAAGCATGTAAATATTTTTGATATTTTGAGACACACATGTAAATTATATAAAAAAGAAATGTATTTTAATTGTTGAGGTGTATTTTGGGGATATTTTTAAAAAAATCCCAAAAAATTGTGAACCAACACAAGGGTTCGTAGAAGAAAGTAATAATAACAACATCTCTAGCCCGGTCTTCACGATCAAGGACCAAAAAGAAAAAAACTCAAGGCTAGTATATTTTCTGATTTCAAGTCTTCCAAAATTGATTGAAAACAAGGAAGGGAACTTTCCTCCTGGAGGTTTTTTTAATAGCATTTCGACATGTAGATTTTAAATTTTTCCACTATTAATTTGTGAAATTAATTTTCATTTTAATGAAAAAGAGAAATTTTTATGCAAGTCATTAGTATTTAGGCTATTTAATTTTTTTATTAATGAATATTAAAAAAATTCGTTAAGCCACCCTAAACATGGCGATGCTTAAATCTCCTTTTTAAATTAAACTAAACATTCCTTAAATGTCACTAAAAGATGATGATTAAAGAAATTAGGGGAAAAGTAAATTCTAAGGGTCATAAATTCTATGCACGACCCTCCTAATTCCATCACTCGAAGACAAAGCCATGATGCAGAACTGTAGGCCCAACGTTAGTTTGGCCTAGAAATTACATGCGTACTAAGTTGTGTATGGACTCTATTCATATATTAATTTATGAATAATGTCTCATGTTGCGCCCTGCGATATCATAAATTTACCCTTTATATTTATAATAAACCATTAATTTAAAAAATAATTAACATGTCGCACGTCACTACACCTATCATTCCATTAATTAATTAATTAATAGTCTCATGAACTGATTCATTAATCATTTACTATGGTTTCTTTTCGCTGAGGGCATCAGATCATGCCGATAAAATTTAATTTGTTGACTTTAGGGTGAATAGTTGTCTGAGTATGCCTCAAAACAGCATTTGACTTGTAGTAGCTCTTAATTAATTTTCCAACTTGTCTAATTTACCAGTTTTCTTAGAAGTGTCTATTGAGTAGAACTTTCAAAAAGAGAGACACATGTACCCGATCTTAACTTTAGCTTCAAGTCTTCAACCATATCATCCTATGCATCTAGCAGCCCCCAAGACTCCATTTCTTACACAACTCTCACCTCACCTTTTCTTAGAATCACTAGAGAAAAATAAATTGGGAATGTTAAGCAACATTTCAAATTTTATGCTTTTAGAATTTATATTCTAGTCATGATGAACAAAACGGCTAACATAATTGTCATGAGGCTATCTATAATAATAATAATAATAATAATTTATTCAATCAAAGATAATAAAAAATATAATGAAATTATTCAATATTCTTTAAGAAGTTGAATAAAAGTGTAAGAGATTGTTTCATATACGAGAAAGAAACTAAAAATATACAAAAAATAAACTCAAAATAAATAAAAAATAAACAAAAAATATTCGAAATTGAATGAAACTGAATTATCAAATACATTTTTGAAAAAACAAGAAATACTTAATGTATGTCTTCAAGTTATAATACATTATTTTTATTCAGAAATAAATATCATTGGATATATAAATAGTTGGAAAAATATGATGAGATTGTTCAGTACCTTACATGAAGCTGGATAAATTTTTTCTATAAAATATTAAAGGTAGATCATTCATATCAATTATTTGATACATTTAAAAATTTAATTTAATTTTTGAAGTGTTAATTGTAAAAATTAAATTCAAATTATTGAAGAGATAGTTTCACATTAAAATAATAATTTTTTTATTTGTAAGTAGGTCAAAGGATGTAAATATTGAGGGATTACATACACAATAAAATAACTATTTCCTTCTAAATTAAATGAAAATTAATTTCATATACTGTCTTCTTTTAGTTCAAGTAAAAAATTAATTTTACAAAATAATAATAACAGTAATAATAAATAGTTTTTTGTTTACATTAAAGGTTATAATTAGATTTTTATTTTTTTTAATGTTTTGAAGTGTATTAGAAATCATTATTATACCAAAAGAACACTTATTGTATACTATAATATATTTACTATTTATATATTTATATTTTTAGGAGATCTTTTCTTGTGTATAATTATGCATTTTGTTATTTAAATATATATAATATATATTATATTCAATTAAGAGTTTACAAAAATTTTGTATATATTTAAAAATATTAAATAAAATTATAAGAGATTGTTTCATATATGGAAAATAAACTATAAATGCACAGAAAATAAATAAAAAATGTACAGAAAAGAAATAAAAATAGACAGAGGATAATTCACCGAACAATGAGTGCAACTTATGCTCAGAACTGATCACATTTTGTCTACATGATGACACTTGCTCCACTTTCGTAGGATAACGAAGTAAAAAGCTTAGAAAACAATAGAGAAGCTCTCCTTGAAATAAAAACAAGAATTTTAATCACCAACTTTCATTATGTAATGCTTAGATCAAAGCAAAGTAAACCTGGGTCCAAAATGTAAAATATCCTTGTTTATTTAAATTCTGAGAATATGGAATAAAGAAGGTAGATTCAATTTTTTTTTTTTTCCAATTTCAACTCAATATTAGGGTGTAAAAAAAAACTTAGAAGGAGGAGGCTCATATCTGCTATTAATCAAACGAAAGAAAGAACACAAAAGACTGTGTTTATGGCCCAACTGAAAGAGCTCTTCTTATGGAAAATAAAATTCATAAAAGAACTATCCAAATCACCCTATCAAACACACAATCAAAAGCATGAACACAAAATAAAAGGAGCAAATAAATCAAGAAAATAGAAGTGGTTTTTACTAAAGAACTCATGCGATCCACGACAATAAGAAGAAAAAGAAAAAGAACAAGAAGAAGAAGAAGAAAAAAAAGTAACAGAAAAAAGAAAAGTTGGAGAAGCGTAGATCATGGACATGGAGAAAGAGAAAGAGAATACATTGGTTTGAAGTAGCCATGAGCTTGACGGACCGTAATTTTACGTGAAAGAACTGATGAAGCACGCGTGCAAATATTTTTGTTATTTTGGGGCACATATGTAAATTACAAAAAAGTGGAATATTTTTATTATTGAGGAGTGTTTTTTTTTTTTTTTGAGAAGGTTATTGGGGTATTTTTAAAAAAATAAAAAAAAAATTGTGAACCAACACAAGGGTTCATAGAAGAAAATAATAATAAAGGTCAAAAGATAAGAAAAAAGAGCAAAAAAGCCAACGTATCTAGTCCGGTCTTCACGATCAAGGACCAAAAATAAAATAAAAATTCCAGGCTTGTATATTTTCTGATTTCAAGTCTTCCAAAATTGATTAAAATCAAAGGAAGGGCATTTTCCTCCTCAATAACAGGTGGAGGGTTTTTTTTAATAGCATTTCAAGAGGTGAGATTTAAATTTTGCCACCATTAACTTGTAAAATTAATTTTCACCTAATAAGGAAGAGGAATTTTTTATGTAGATCTCTAGTGTTTAGGCCATTTAATTTTTTTAATTAGTTAAGCCACCCTAAACATGGCGATGCTTAATTGTCCTTTTTTAATTAAACCAAACAATCCTTAAATGTCACTAAAAGGTGATGATTAAAGAAACTAGGGGCAGTGAATTCTAAGGGTCATAATTCTATGCACGAGCCTCCTAATTCCATCACCCGAAGACAAAGCCATGATGCAGAACTGTAGCCCCAACGTTAGTTTGGCCTGGAAAATCCACGCATATTAAGTTGTGTATGGACTGTATTCATATATTAATTAATAATAATGTCTCATGTCGCGTCTTGTAATAAAGTGAATTTACCCTTTATATTTGAGATACTCCACTAATTTTGAAAAAAAAAAAATTAACGTTTCACACGTTGCACCTATCATTCTCATTAATTAATTAATAGTCTTATGAACTGATTCATTAATCATTTACTGTGGTTTCTTTTCGCGGAGGGCATCAGATCATGCAGATAAACCTTATTTTGTTGACTTTAGGGCTAATAGTTTTCTGGGTATGCCTACAGCATTTGACTTGTAGTAGCTCTTAATTTTCCAACTTGCTAATTTACCAGTTTTCTTAGAACTTTCAAAAAGAGAGACACATGCACCCGATCTTAACTTTAGCTTCAAGTCTTCAACCATAACATCCTATGCATCTAGCAGCCCCCAAGACTCCATTTCTTGCACAACTCTCACCTCACCTTTTCTTGGAATCACTAGAGAAAAATAAATGGGAAATGTTAAACAACATTCACCATCATTTCCCAATCTTATTAGTACCCTTTTGCAATTTAGATCTTATATCTTTTATTTTCTCTTCTTCGTTATTGGGTTCTCTCTTGGAGTCACCATCACCCTATACCCCAAAAGCTTCTCATTCAGTTTACAATCCACGTTTTTCTCTCAGCTGCCTCTGACACTGTCATCACATCCACCTCCACCTACTTTACATAATGTTAGTATGTTTGCGCCTCCTGATCTTATGCACAACATGGAAGATGATGAGTTGTTCCGGCGAGTATCCATGGCTCCCAGGACTGAAAAGTTTGCACATGATCATGTCCCTAAAGTGGCTTTCATGTTCTTGACCAAGGGACCATTACCTTTGGCTGCCTTGTGGGAAATGTTTTTTAAAGGAAATGAAGGGCTTTATACTATATATGTTCATGCTCACCCTTCATTCAATGATACAGTGCCTCAGGATTCTGTTTTCCATAATAGAAGAATTCCAAGCAAGGTTAGTCTTTAATTTTCTTATTTTTTATTTTATTATTTCAGAAGATCTAATATTTAATGGGAAAAATAGAGATGATAGACAAATTTGATCTTTGGAAATTGCTCCCATGAGAAGATTGTATTTTCTTTTCGGAATAATCAACAAACAAAATCAAGAACACGTTATGTGTTGAGTTCAGAAGCATGTATAATCTAGGCTCGCAATTCTAAGGTTAGCTTTTTTTTTTTTTTTTGAAAACTTTGACCTACGGTCTAAACTACTAGTATTCAGAGTCTAGGACTAATCTAATTCGACCAGAGCAGAAACACAAGGCCGATAAAAGTCTCCCAACAACTAATTTAACTGGGATTCAAACCTGAAATCTAGCTTAAACGGGAACAACCAGATGTATTTATAGATAAATTAGTGACACATATTTTGAATATTTTTTATTTAATCAACGAAAATATTATACAATATACTCAATGAAAGCTCAACGGTAAATTTATTGCTTATCAAATTACATAAGAACATTGGCTAGACTTTGCATAACAAACAAAAAACTTGTAGCAAATGCTTCCCAAATTAACATATTGTTTTATCCCTTACTAAGTACAGCCTGTGGAATGGGGAAAACCATCAATGATGGACGCAGAGAGGCGACTTCTAGGCAATGCTCTTCTTGACATAGCTAATGAAAGATTTGTGCTACTTTCAGAGACTTGCATTCCTTTATTCAACTTCACTACAACGTATAGCTACCTAATCAACACAAAGCGAAGCTTTATAGCTTCATTTGATGATCCAAGGAAAATAGGCCGCGGCCGTTACAATCCCAAAATGGCACCTACAATCAACATATCTGATTGGCGAAAAGGTTCGCAATGGTTTGAGGTTACTCGCAAAGTTGCTACCACAATCGTATCGGACACAAAGTACTACCCTATCTTTAAAGAACATTGTAGCCCTCCATGTTACACGGATGAACATTATATTCCTACACTTGTTAATGTTGTTTGTAGTGAAGAGAATTCGAATCGGACCATTACATGGGTTGATTGGTCTAAGAGCGGACCTCATCCTGGAAATTTCAGGAAGCAAGATGTTTCTGCTGAGTTTTTGGATGAAATAAGGTTTGGTTATAATTGTAGTTACAATGGAAATGCTAGCTCAATATGTTTTCTTTTTGCTAGGAAGTTTTTACCAAACACTTTGCAACCTCTGTTGCAGATTGCTCCAAATTTGCTATATTTTTCAACTCTTTAAAGTTCTTCTCAACAAATGCAATTCACTTCCAATTTTTCAAATGCTTCATTCCATATGTACATATGTATGTTTTGTTCAAAATGTTTTTTTCGCATACTTAAGAGTGAGCACAAATAACCGAAAACTGAAAAAGCAGTTCGATTCAATTAGATTCGATTTGTAAATTATCTTATTTTGGTTTTAATTTTTAAAAATCAAAATAAAATTCAGTTTCATTCAATTTTTTATTGTTAAAAATATGATCAAACCAAACCGTATTGAATTCCTAAAATATTATTAATTAATATAAATATTTATGGATCAATTTGGTCATTTTAAAAATAATATTTCAAATTAGACCAATAATATTAATTTTTAATTACTTAAAACTCAACCAAAGTATTCAAGACTAAAAAAAATTAACTTGAAGTTATTTAAATTTAGTTTGGATAATCAATTTCGTTGATTTTCTAAAAAAATAAATATAATAAGTACAAAAATATCAACAATAAATCTCATAAGCCATAAGTATTATCAAAATAGTATAAAATTACAAAAGTTGGAGAAGTTCAAAATTTTCAAAAGTCCAAAAAAGTCTAAACTGATTGAAGTGAACAAACCAAACTGAAAATATTCAGTTTGGTTCATTTAGGTCTTTAATCCTAATCGATTCAGTTAGTTTTTTAATATTTTTAGTTTAACTTGATTTTATATAATTTCAAATCAAATCGAACCGAACCGAAAAATGTTCACCTCCGCTCATACTTTATATATATATATATATAGACACACACAAACACTAAACTAGATCATATGTGATTCAGTGAAAAAGAGGACTAGTAAAAAATAAAAATAAATGTCTATATGTTATGGCAAGCTAATTAATAAAAAAAGAATAATTAAAATGATAGAAGTTTTAAAATAAATACATTAAAAAATTAAAATTCTCTGTAAAAGTTGAGAAATTTTTTTTAAAGCATTGTATGATAAAGAAATGCCATACATCAAACTTTTATATATAAAAGTTACTTATTTTTAATCAGATTATATCTGTTATTAAAATAATCGTATTATCATATGAGAAATTCCTGTTCCTTTATATATCTTAGGTAAGAGTTGATTCATATTTTGAAGCTGGTATTTGGATCAGAATGAGAATCGCGAAAATTGAAAACAGAATGAAGAATTTAACAACATATTTTACATACTAAGAAATAGAATCAAAATCAATATTTTATTCTATATAAATATATTTTTTATATACATATTGAAAATAGCACTATAATTATCTATTAAAAAATATTTTCATTATATTTATTTATTAAATATTTTTATATTTTTTAAGAAATTATAAATTATTTCAAAAATTATTTTTTATTAAAATATTTTAATAATTATTTTATAATATTTTATTTATAATTCAAATATTCTATGTTAATTTTTAAATATTTTACCTATCTATGATTAGTTTGACTTTCTTCATAATAAAAGTTTTGCTGCTATAAATTCTTGTAGGGCTCTGCAAATATATAAACATATATATATATATATAACAAAAATTTAGTATCTATAATATAATTATATATCTTTGGCGTAAGCTAGTGTTGTTAATTGTGTTAATAAAAATATACAGTTTTGATATATATTAATATTATTAACAAAATTTGTAGTGTAAATTAGCATTTAAATTAAGTATTATTACTAATTAAAGTTAATTTAAATACTAAGTACATGTTATACAATATTTAATTTAATATTAAGTAAATAAGAATATGAACATATTAAAGCTATATAATTCAGTGTCGACTAATATTAATATTAAAAATTACATAAATTTGGTATGAATTATTATTGATAATTTAATATCATCAAAAGTAGGTA
>CATIWK010377067.1:0-14815 GCA_949634005.1 Mallotus japonicus
CATAAAAAAGAAAAAGGAAAAAAGATATGCAATTCTGATGTATTTTGTCATATTTTTGCTATTGAAGATCAAAAGTCGATAATACAAACTTAGCTAACTATCACCAACCTTTGTAGAACTTTATTAAAGGTTGCAGCCTAATGCATGAGAAGTAAAAATTTGAAGATATTAATTCTTAGCAATCTGAAACTGGACATATGTAGAAAATAATGTTGAAAGAAGTAATCGGAGGACGATTAAGTTTATTAGCAAGTATGGCCAATCTTTTATATCAATTACAGCAAATTGAGGTATAAAATTTTTAGTTTACATGCAAGCATGGGATATGCCTGTAATAACTATTCAGTTTTTTAGGAAATAGAAAATAGGAAAAAACATATTTTCTAGTTCATGGAAATTTTTTAAAGCATTTGCCCTACTGGATATATATATATATATATATATATAAGGTTTAGAGTTTTAATATGATGAGAACAAGTCTTGAAGGAGCTAAAAGAAATTTGTGGGACATGTGTTTTTGAAGATAGTGGAGAAAAAGAAAGGTGGCAGCCATGCAAGCTGCCAGTAAAAAAAAAAAAAATTAATTAATAGCTTCTTTTCAAAACTAAAAACAGAAAATTCAATTACATTTCCCAAATCAAAATCTCTTCTTGGTGAGGAAATGTATTGCAGAAAATTCTTGTAGTAGCTATGAAAGGAATTGAACAATTCATTTCAATCCAAGAAATTTAAGCAAATCTAACCTCAAAAACATTTGCGTAAGCAATCTAATATTGATTTCAACTCAGTTTCAAGTGATTCGAGGCTGAACAGAGAGCTTAGGAGTTGTTTCAAAGGGGATAATTAAGTCAAGATCAAAACAGACCTCAATAGAAGCATCTTGAGAGCTAGAAGGTTTAAGAAGGGCTGTTGGAATTGTTTGGCCATCAAATTTCATAGGGAATATCTTGAGACCTTTATTAATATATCAGAGTATGTGCATGTCAATTTTTGAAGTCATGTTGAGCATTAGAAAGGTGGAAACCTAGTTAGGATTTTAAGCTGAAAATTTGAGATTGTTTTCCTGAATTTTCTAGCTTCTGTATTTCTTTTATAAATTAAGCTAGAAAACTCTAAATTAGATGTGGTTTAATTTTCTGAAAACTTTGAAGAGTCCTCTAAAGTGTTTCAGTTTTGAAGTTTAGCTGATTATGTCTCGAAGTAGGTCTAATTTGAGAAAGTTTAAAATTTTTCAATCTGTCATGAATAGTTGAGCTGATTGTACTCAGCCATTCGTAACTCTCTTCGTAGTTATCCAATTAAATTGAAATTTTTATAACATATACTAGATACATAGATTTAACATTTTGTAAAATTTGAGCTTAAAATTCTATTTCTACAATTCCCATAAATTTTTCTAAACTACCACTGAAATATGCCAAAACAGAGTAAGGGAGACAGAGCTGAAAATTTAGTTGCATTAGCATGAGAAAAATGTAAATATATAGGCTGGATTTATAAATGGTTCATTACTTTATGTATAGGAGCATTTGGAGAGGAAGGAAAGAGGTTTTTTGTTGTTGCAAAAGACAAGGAGTTCGCTGGAACTAACTTGTGAGTGGTTAACTATATAATATTTTTGAAACTTTGTTTATTAATGTTGAATTTATATAGTATGTTCTCTATTACTTATATACTAATATTTCCTTACAAATAGTTTTCTTTTATAAATATTAAAATATTGTTATGCTTTATATTATATGTTTCATATGACCATGTTCTTAGATATGGATTTAAGAAACGTCATTTTATTATTATTATGTTATAAAGTGTTTAGTTTATATAATAAAATTAGAAACAAATAGCATATATTATGTTTGATTGGCTAAAGGTATTTACTATAGCAATAAGTTTATTTACTACTTCGAACTCAGTGATTAGTTTTCAGCAATATATGTTTTGTACTTAGTTTTCAACAATTATTTCAGCAAATATACGGTTATTACTTTTATTGATTTACTTGATTATAGCAGTAAATGACAACAAGTATAATAAACATTCAGTATAATTTATATGAATGATTTAGTTTATAAATAAATCTATACACTTGTGGTATATATCTAGTGATTTATCTCAACATTATATTATATATATATTTATTATTTCAGTAATATTACTCAGCTCTTGAGTGGTTAGCCCTTGAGAGACAGCTCTGTGCATGCGTATGACCAACAATATTAATTATATACACTTAGGCTACTCAGCATTATCATGCGCCCAATGTATCGGCAATTTAATATAATCTTTTGGATATGTATTTAATAAGTGTATAGAATAATTTTTTATAAATGTTCTTTCAGTTTAATTTAAAATTTTCGTTGATTACAGTTTATGAAAATTATAGTTTGTTATTATTAAATTCATACGTATATTATATAAACAGGAGCTTTGCAATTATTTTTATGGTAATTTCTTAAATGCAAGTTTATTAACAGGAAATAGCATTTGTTCCTGCTTTGTTATATCTTTACTCATTCACTGAGTAATTTATACTCACTCCTCACTTTTATTTTTTCTCAAATCCATTGGAGCATCAGCAATAGTCCTTTAGAAATCGTCTATCTCTTGTCTGTGGCCCAACAGTTAGAAGAGGTTGTGCAAATAACTCCGATATTTTGTCCTTTTGACATGTGCTTAGATGTTTATAAGGTATTAGAAATATGTCCATGATGTTGTGATTAATAATAGTAATAGAAAACTTGGTGTCTAACCAATCAGTAAAACCTATAGTATGTTTCAGACCTTAAGCTTGTGGTTTTATATATATAATTTATTTCTAATTCTTATGTTATGAGAATTTATAATAGCATTTTAGCAAGTTTTAGTTAGCTATCAACTAATTGCGCCTACTCATCAGCTAGTAGAGTGGGTGTGACATAATATCTCCATAGTGACCGGCCATAACCCTAATCCATTATCATCAATATAACCATCAACTACTCATAATTTGCAACCATTTACAAGATTTCAATCTCATTAATCAACAAAATTTATAGCTAGCACTTACGTTACGTTTACCCCAATTCCACGAATACAGAAATGCAAAAATAAGAAAACGTAAAAGCAGATATGAGAAAATGATATTTTTAAATATAAAAAAATAGAAACATAGGAAAAGTATGTAAATATTTAAGAATATAGGAATATATGTATAAATTTTAAAAATATAGAAATTTTCTAGAAATTTTAATTTTATGTAAAAATATTACCCTTAATGAATATTTAATTATTTGCATCATTCCCCTAAAAAAACTCCTTGAATAATTGTAATAGTAATAATTTTTATTTATATGTCATTGTTTTTTTTAATTTAGATTTTTTATTCGATTTTTTATGATTTTCTCTTGATTTGAGTATTCTTTTATTTTTTGATTTAAATTAATTTTTTCTAAAAAATTTAGAAGAAGCGTATTTCCAAAATGGATATATGTATTTTCTACTTTTAATACATATATGACTCTGATATATATCGAGGGCATGTTCTAACATTTTCGACATGAAATTTTATCAAAAATGCCAAAAGTTGAACATTGTAAAGTGTAGGTTTGATCATTTATGTGTAACAAAGAATTTGTTCATTTAAGGGCAAGTTTGTAATGTTATTCTTTGTTATTGTTCACTTTCTTCTTCATCGTTTGGAAGATCATTTCTAGCAATTTTGACCAAAAATTGGTCTCTCTTCTCTTTTTTTTTTTTTTACCTTTTTTATGTTATCTTTCTTATGATAAATAGTAGTTTGTTTAGATTTAGAGTCAAATTTATATATTTTTTTTCTCCCTTTATAGTGATTTTGCTCTCTTTCACTAATAGATTAATAGGTTTAGAAGCAAAATTTTATTTTTATGCCTGTATTCGTGAAGAAGAATACATTATTTTTTTGAAAAATCATTTGTTTGGTTTATTCACTATTCAAGTTTTCCTTTTTTAATTTGCAAAATGGATTTTACCACTCTCATTGTTTCATTGAAGATGTTGGAGCACATTTCCGATTTGCCATTCGGAATTCAAGTTCCTTGATATGAAGATTTGACTTTCTCATTTGTCATACTATAATCCTCTTTATGAAGAACTGATATACTTTCTCTTTTTTGTTTTCTAATGTTGTTTTTCTTTTTTCTTTTTTTTTTTTACTTTTTCTCGATGTATCTTTTAAGAGCAAGATTTTTTTTGTTGTAGTTTGTATTGTCATATTCTTGTTTTGTTACAAAAATCTTACTATATTTTTATACATTGCTTAGACGATTTATTAATTAATGCTATATATATCTTCTAATTGTTAAAAAAAAAAAAGTAAATTAAAAAGTAACACTTTTAAATATATTTTCATAATAATAAAAGTAAATTATACAGATGGTAATTCAATTTTGCATTTATTACAATTAGTTTCAATATTTTAATTTATTTTTATAATTATTTAATTTATATTTATACTTTGTGGAAAAGTACTCTAAAATTTTATGTCTAAATTAGATGATATGACAATCGAACTGGTTACTTCATATATCATATTGTCATTTGGTAGAATTTATTAGAAATTAGACTCCGTTTATTTGTGGAAAAAAAATTTTTCCTTATTTTTTAGTGTTTGGATTACCAAAAAAAATAAGTCAAAGGAAAATAAATAGTTAGTCAAAGGAAAATAATTCAAAACAAGGAAAAATGATTTCCCATTCTAAGGATGGGAAATCATTTTCCAATATTTTTTCCAATACTTTCTCTCCTCATTTATTGCATTCTCTATTATTTTTCAATATTTTTTCTCCTTATTTATTGTCTTCTAGTGTTGCAGCTAAACAAAAGAAAATATTTTCTTTGGAAAATAAATTTTTAGAAAATATTTTCCGTAAATAAACGGAACCTTAATATGAAAATTTTCATCCATGGCCATTTTGATTGTCAGGTCATCAAATATAATCTAAAAATTTTAAAGTACTTTCTTAGTGAAATATAAATTTGATTAAATGATTAAAAATTATAAGTTTGAAATCAAATTATAAAGTTAAAATTTGATCATCATTCGTATAGTTTACCCTAAAAACTAAGTACAAAGCCATATCCACCTACTAGCTTATAGGTACTCAATATCTGAATGCAAAACTCTCTCTTCCTATAATCTATCAATAACTGTCACCTATCCAAACTCAATGAGGCCAATTTTTTTATTATTTTTTTTTTTAAGGCTCTTACCCTCTTATGATTTTGAAATTTTCCTTTCCTTAAAGATTGTCAAGAAAGAAAGGAAACAGTAAAACAAGAAATATCTCCTTCTATATAATGAAGAGTGCATGCTTTCAAGAGTTAGCTTCTCAAAATGTGCTAACATTATTGTATTACACCTAATTTACGTACACTACTCATATCATTGCGTACCATATGTACGCTTCATGCATTGAACTTTCTTTCTTTATTTCATATGAGTTGAGCATGATTTCAGTAAAATCAAAGCAATCATCCCCATGTCCATCATTACTTTTTGACTTTGAAGAAAGCTTTTAAGTTTTCTTCCTTTCATTGATAGGATGCAAACTAAGTTTCCTTCCATTTACAAAGCCATGAAGGTGCACTACTATATGTAGGGGCTTTTGCCCATTAATGTCCAAGATTCCCCACTGCTGCCTCCTGTGGTGGTTCAAAATCCATAAGAAAAATATATAGCTATTTGGAGGTTGATCACCAAGGTCAGTGTCTCTATATATTATATATTTGCTCCCATTCACATATCTAGGTCTTTCTTACACTATGCATGGCAACACAAGGGGAAGGGGAAGGGAAGGGAAGGGAAGGGAAGGGAAGGGAAATTTTAGATCCAATTGTATTTGGATGATAAAAAATAAATGGAATGGTAAAGTAAGGAAAAATATTAGAATTGTGTTTGGATAAATAGAAGGAGAATGAAATAATAATTGTAAAAAGACGACTAAACCAATATATTATATTTATATAATACATATTCCCACATATTTATATTATATTATAATTTTGATATTTTAAATTATACACATATTTTGTTGATTTACCTTTATTCTCCTATAAAATATGTCATGATTTACATAGGTCTACTAATTTATCAATATAAAAATTTTTCAAGCATCAAAATTTATTAATAAACTAGTAATATAAAAAAATTATTCATAAAAATATAGGGGAAAAACTAACCTAAAATAATTCTTGGGAGAAGCAAGAACAACAAATTAGAAAAGAAAGAAAACCTAAAAAAATAAGAAAAAACCTAAATATATAAAAGGGTTATTTTAGAATTATCAATAAAATAATAGGGATAAAAACGTCTACTTATAAAAATTATTTACACCTCAATATGGGGTGTAATGATTTTCCCCTTCTGTAAGGGGAATGAGGGGGAATAATTCTCCTTCAATTCTCTTCCCCTTAAAAATATTTGTAGTTGCCAAATAACATAAAATCTCATTCTTCTCCAATTCCCTTCCCTTCCCCTTATTTTCCCCCATCCATGCATAGTGTTAAGTCTATGGCAGGTTATGATAACACAACACTGCACAAAAAGTTTGGCATTTTCTGCTGCAATTCTTTTGTACTTGGTCAACTAGAAAATCTTTCCTTAATTTTAAAGATTTTGTGATCATTACTCCCTCCTTATAGAATTCATCCAATTCAATCTGAATTAGTCAGAAGTATGACTACCAAATGCCATAGATAATACCGAAGAAGATTTTGTGATAAAGATTTCATCTTTCCTAGTTCTTTCTTGATTTCTAAGTATCTACACTAATTGCAGACTTGAAAGAGTTCATTTTCTCACCCAACTTTACATGTGATCCTTGTTATTATTTACAACATGAAGTTCATGAAACCTATACAAGTTAACCCTAACTACACTTCAAGAATCTGATAACAAGATTGCCACTTTTGATTTCTATGATCTTCTCTTAAAAGCCTTCAAAACAAAAAAAACTAGTAAAGAAAAGACAGAAGCAACATTGACCAAACACTAACGACAAAGATCCCTTAAACTTGGCATTAACTGCTGTAATGATTTTGTTTAAATAATGGCCTAAAACTAATCTAGTGCATGGGAAGATCTTTGTTGTGGAAATCTTGAATATGACTACCTTAAACACATTGCAATATGTATCATTGAGGTGGGGATGCTAACAACAATAACTCCCAATGTCCTAGATTACAAAATCACATCCCAAAAACACCAAGCCCCACGCCTTGACACAAAGCTCCAGATATATAGCATATACCCTACAGTAGGACCATACTACTGAACCTCAATATCTATCAGCACCCAGCAGGTTTGATTTTGGTTATAAAGTATAAACCCAAAAGTACCATGCCAAACAATCTTATAAACATACATTGAACTATGATAATTAAGTGCTTCTTTTCTTGATAGACGTTAATTCATAGCTAAACAGTACTACTACTGAGTACCATTAAACCTTTAAAAAAAAAAAAACTTACGTAGTTGAAGTTTACACTCCTTTTTCATCTCATCAATCAATGGCACTGTACTGTCAATACACATGACAGCTATTTTTGCAGAGAAAAAAACAAAATTGAGCATACGGACAACAAAAAGGAAGGCAAGATATTTACATATATATCTTAATATCTGCAGAATTTTGTACAAGAACAAAGAAAATAGCAGTCAAGCCATAATCAAAGTCTTGTTAGGCAATAAAACATGTACATATGTCTACTTTTATTATGCTAAAATTCATTTCTTGCTTTGCTTTGTGTTTTTTCAAGAACAAAAAAAAAAGCGCATGAAAGCAAATTATAATTAAGCTTACAATTAAGCTACAGTCATATACATGGATGAATTTGTTCAGTGTAATGTAGACCTAAAGAAGAAATATATATGTATAAGAAGTGAAAATATACAAATGTAAGCAAAAGATTTATACATATAATCATGCAATAAAGTTTGAGAATAGGATACCTGGAATTAGTTGAGTATTCAAAGAGTTTTCCTTTAGTAGAGAAAACAATCAAAGCAACTTCAGCATCACAAAGAATTGAGATCTCACGAGCTTTCTTGAGAAGACCAGTTCTTCTCTTAGAGAAGGTGACTTGTCTACTGATTTTGTTTTCGATCCGCTTAAGCTGAACCCTACCTCTACCCATTTTCAGTGGTGCTGTTCTTGAATTTTTGATGCTATATATTGCAAGGTAAAAAGAACCCAATTAGCAAACTAGCTAAGAAGAGAACCCTACTTTGCTAAATTTGGTGGTTCATTTCAAGAAAAGCAAGAAGCAACACAGAAAGATATATAACAAGAAAAGGGTAAAAAACACACACACACGCAGAAACAAATAAAGGGAAGAGATGTAAATGGTAAGGTATTATAGGAAAGTTTCTATTTTAGTGATGGTGAGGTTTTCTTGATATTGTATGAAGCAAAAAAAGGTCTTAGGTCTCTGGTGTGTGTATATGATATGGAAAATTAAAGAAAACAACAGGGAAAGGAATGAGTTTTAGAGTGTGTATTGGGTCTTTTTTTATTTATTTATTTTTAAATTTATTTATTTTTTTTAAAGTTTTAAAGAGAAAGGGATCATTTGGTAAAATGGGTGCGTGATGGTTTTGGAAAATGGTGAGTGGTATCGAAGATCTTGCTGTCCAAATTTGACTGGTGGAAGAGGCTAGGAATGTTGTTAGAGCCACAAAGGTTAAGGTGTCCGTACATTTTGTACATGTATATAGATGTCCATACATGAATACATCTTGTCAGTTCGTTCGAAAAAAAAAAAAAAGAATACATCTTGTCAGGAGGGATTTGTGGTTGTGGGTGGGGATGGGCAACTTTGGACTGGAGTGGAGAGGGTCCGGTGACTCCGGTCTTTGTTTCACTTGCATATGTATGAATGTATGGACTGGCGACGGCGCATCTCTTCTCTACTTTTTTGACAGATTTTACCACTCACTGCTCACTTCAGAGGACAAAAAAGACTACTACTCTTCTTGCTGTGGCTCTTGGTTTAGTTGTTTGTATGGATTAAAGAAAAATGACTACACTATTCTTGTAGCTCTTGCTCTTGGTTTAGTTGTTTCTAAGGGTAATTAGCTAGAACATTAAAGCCAAGATAAGAAACACTTGGAGTTGGAAGTAGCATTGAATGATTATTCGATAAAAGTTGAATTGGTTGTTGGGAAATCTTTGCCGCTCTTATAGTTTTGTTTAGATCAAACGAGATTAATTAAAGTTCAATGAGTTTTGAATACCGGTAATTCAAATAAAAAAAAAAGTTGAACCCTACATCTTATAATACCGATTAATATATCACTTCTTGTTTGGCTAACGGTTATTTTTTATTAACATTTTAAAAAATAGAATTTTAACTATACCATTGCTAACTACCTAAAGTTGTAATGGTTCTGTTAGTACAAAAGGCTATTAAATGCCAATTTGTTTCCTTGAATTTTTAGATGAAAATTAATTTTCTCATCCATACTCAGTAAATAGTAGCTGCAAACTTCATCCAATCAAGAGACAAATTAAAATCCCAACTTACACATAATTGAGACACTAAGACACTGACCCTAACCTGTAGAAGTTTTAGAGTTTATGTGGAAAAAGAATTAGTTGCAGGGTGAGCTTATTTTTATACAATCAAAAAGTGATAGATTGATAAGTTTTTAGCCTATTGCTACAAAATAAATAAATAAATTAAATGTTTACCATCTTTTATAATTTTTTAATTGTTTAATTTAAATTAAAAAATCTAACTTTGTTAATTGTTCATAATTTTCATACAGATAGATAATTGATCAAAATTAAATAAAAAATATTGATATAACATTTATAAATGTAAAATTTATAAAAATATATCCTAATATAAAAAAAATCAAAAATTTGCAATTTTTGAATATTTTATCTCATTTTGTAATTTGGTAAAAATATTCTGATTTAAAACCATAGGTCAAATGAAATAAAAAAATGTTGACGTAACAATTAAAAAATTAAATTCACTTGTAATAAATTTTTAAATTTATGAATGATTGTTATTTTAGTAAATTTTAAATAAATATCTATACAGTAAGTCAGAATACATTTTTCACAGGTTGAGGTTAGATAATTTTAACTAATTTCAAATAAACGATCATGAAACATTTTTATAAAATTAAATTATTTAAAGTAATAATTTTTATTTTAAAAAAAATATCTTTAATTTTAGAATTATTTGAATGAGTCAATTTAATTATTTAATTATTTTTCAATGCTTTTAATTTAATTTTAAAATAAATAATTGTTTCAATAAAATTTATTGAATTTTCCAAATTTAAATATTTTATTAAAATTTAAAAGTTGGGATATAATTGTTAAAAGTTGCAAATGTTTGACTTTTTTGATATCAATATACCATCAAATTTAACAATTTAAAAAAGATAAATGTGAAATTTTATAAGAGTGATGTTAGTATTTTTATTTGGTTTTGATCAAATAATTATTTGTGCTAAAATTACCAAATATTGACTAATTGAGTTAGAAAAATTTTACTAAAATTAAAAGATTAAGATAAAATTATAAAAATAAAATGCCTATTTTCAAAAAAAAAAATTGCTACTCCAGAAATTTAGGCTGTGAAAATAGCTTTTACCTAATTTTATCATTATATATATATATATATATATTAAATGCTGAGTTCCAAAGTCACTAAATTCAAATTTTGGCAAGTGTTTTTTCTCATAATTCAGCATTTATATCTAAACACTTATGTATTAAATTCTAAAAATTTACGATATTTTTCTATTAAAAATATAATTTTAAAAAAATTCTAAGTGTTATAGTCAAAATAAAATTCTTTAAATTATTCTAAGTGTTATAACTGAAATAAAATTCTTTAAATTTGAGGAGTTACTTTTAGGTTAAATAACTAATATTCATTTTCAATTATTATTATGTATATTTTTTTTTTCTCTCTCTCTTGTTCTCTGTTAATTATTGAATTGTCTTCTTTTCCATACAGAAATCGGAACTCAGGTAAACAATACATTTTTTATTCTCACTTTTTAATGTATTACATAATTATTGCTTGAAGTTGAAAATATTATTTTGTGAAATAACTTTTTAGTTTTTTTAATCTCAATTAGTTTAAAGGTTTTTTTTTTTCACAGCGATAGTGAACCTCCTTGCACTAAAAGGTTTTGTGATTTATGGTATTTCCAATGATCTATTATTCTCTATTTTAACAAAGGCAACTGGTAGCAAAGATTGAGAAGCTGTAGGTATAATTAATACATATATATACTAAGTGGATTTGAGCATATTTGGAATCATATGATAAGTGCAAGCTCTGTTGCAATTGATGAAATTTAAAAGAGAATTCAATTGATAAAATCACCACCCGTGTAAAATTGTGCAGAATTTATTTTGCGATTTTAATATATATTCTTTATGTCTTATTGATTCATCAATGTATATTGTTTGGTCTTTTATCAATTGTAAAACTTTTGTTATGTTTAATTTGGTGTGAAAAAGTTGTGCAATTTTTATATTTTTAAAAAAAATTTAATATACGAATATTCATTTGATTGTTGAATTCTTCCGTAATTATGTTTTTAAATTTTTTGTTTAAAATATTAGTTGAATGCAATATTTTTTATTTTTTCAAAAAAATAAGTAAAATTTTTTCTTTTTTTGTATTTTTTATATTTAAAAATTTCTTTGATGATTAAAATACATATATAAATATAAAAATATGCTCTAGACCATCACTAAAAATTTGAACTGTAGAACTATTAAAAATTTTAAATTTTTAACTATTCAAAAGAAATTTTAAATTTCTAAGATATTTTTAATAATTAATTATTTGATTGCCTATTTAAAAAACTTTTTTTATATTTCTTAATTTCTATTCTACTTATTTTATTTAACCAATTTAAAATTCTTCATTTTATTATTTTTAATATATATAAATTTTATTTATTTCTATTTAACTAAAAATAATTTATATTTTTACCAATAAAAATATATTAAAAATAAATATAAGCATCCCGCGCAATGCGTGAATACACGACTAGTTATTAATTGTTTTCATACCTTAAGTGAAGAAATTAAAGCTTTTTAGGCTATTCATTTCCAACAAAATTTAATTGAAAATGCGACTTTAAGAAACATATCCATTATGAATAATTCTTTTATTTTTCACCATAAATCTGAAGTATTTCTTCAGATTTATTATGGTTTTTTTTCATATTTTTGTTTTTAGTTATGAATAAATTATTGTTAGGAGTTTATGTCTCCTTGTTGTTCTTGTTAGGAGGTTTCTTCTCCTTATTGTTCTTGAGATCTATACGGGAACTGGAATTTGGGAGTTGTTGGAGCGACCTACTCGACTGTCAAGAAGACTTTTAGACAACTGACTCTTTCTTATTGAAGGCTATAGCCGAGTTTACCACGCATATGCAGACAACTCATGGATCTTGTTCTGATCTACCCGGTAGGCAAGCTATCCAAGGCAAAACTATGTTTTTCATAGATTTTCTGTCTTTGCTTTGTCCTTTTTCTAGACATTCTAGTGGTTCTCTCACCCTTTTTTGATGGATGTTGTGAGTTTGTTGTTTTTTTTTTTATTTCAGTTATTGACCTTCAAGTTTTTAGTTATAGTTTTACTGAAAGTTATTATGATTATCTGTTTGTATTAGGCTTTGTAATGACCTTATTTCAGTAATACTATGTTTATGTTTGTTTCTCAAAAAAAAAAAAAAGAAACATATCCATTATTAATTTACAAATCAATCAAGTTTTTTCTTCTTCATTTTAATTTATCTACACTTAAATTAAGTTAAAGTTAATTAAGCAAAAATATAATTAAGTTGAAGTTGTATAAACATGGTCTGCCTTTTGGACATATGTTGGACAATTTTATTTTATTTTTTATTAATATAGAATGACCAGAGGACCTCAATATTAATATACTATACAACAAAAAGAAAAAATTAATTCGTACAAATTAATAATAATACTTAAATTTCGTATCTCATAATATTCATAAAAAAAATAATTTAAATTTTATATCTCATAATGTTCATTAAAAAATAATCATTATATCACTCCATCATTAACTGGAACAACTTCATTAGACATGGAATATATAATCAAATATTGGCTAAAAGTTACCAACGAATTTAATTGGTACATATTTGCCAAAAAACCAAAAAAAAAAAAAAAGTAAATAGAGGAAACTTAAGGCCAACAAGACTCACTTGACTAATTAAGGTGAGAAATGAGCTTAGCTGCCCTATTTGCAAGAAAATCCCCTGCCCTATGTTTTCCAAGAAATGATTAATTAAAAAAATGGGTTGCTCTTGTCTAAGGTTAAATATACACCAATTTCATCTCAATTTTGCTCTAAATCTTGTCTAAGGTTAAATATCTTCAAAAAAAAATTAAAGTACAAAATTTTTTAAAAAATAATTTCAATTAACGTGCAAGCTCTTAATTTTTCATTTGAATGAAAGAACATATTGGGAGTGCATTTTTGAACTCTTAAAAAATGTTGGTTGTTGCTGTGGTATACATATATGTATATGTACAAATATAATTAAAACCGTTAGATTAATTTTTATTTAATTATATCCACTGATTAATTTTTATGTATTTATACTAAATTCAAATTATACAATTAGACCATTCATATTTATTTCAGAATTTTTTTAAGAGAAAAAAAAATTGAATACATAAATAAGATTTATAGTCATAAAGAAAATAATTCCTACCATTAATCTCAATAAATAAATTTCTAAAATTTTTCCATATTCAGATTGTAGAACAAATCAATTTTAATTTTTTTTAGATTTTTATGAGGTGATCACTTAGTTAGGGCTCTAATATAAGAAGTGGAAACAAGCCAATATGTCTAGTTTTTTTTTTTAACAAGTACATATTATATGGGTGGGATTTGAACCGCCCACCCCTAGTATGCCAAACCACTCATGGGGGAGGGCTAAACCATCCCAACTAAAGTGTGGTGGCTAGCCAATATGTCTAGTTCAAACATTAATTAATTAACCCTATATTATGTTGCTCATGCATGCTTCAGTACCAACATTTTCTTAAATATTTCATTTTAACCCAAGACACAACAAGAAAATCTATGCAATTCGCAGTCAAATCAGAAAAGAAAAGAAAAGAAAAAAAAATATATATATATATATATAGAAAATCAGTCTAACCTACATACTAGAATGAGATAAAAATCTTTAATTGAATTTAGTCCTCATGAAACTATTAATTTTTTTTTTCAAAAATTTGGAGAAAAAAAAAATTGAACTATATATTGTTATTTTACTAATTTTGTCCTTCATACATCTTCAACCCTTTCAACTTTTAATATTTTGCTAGTTTTGTCCTTCAATTTACAAAATTAGCCATTTTAACATTTCAACAAACTTGTAAACACTTTTTCAATTAGTTTAAATATATAAATATTTTCACTTTAACTTTAAAAAATATCACTTTATTCCATTCTATCACTTTCACTCATATTTTTAGAGAAATTAATTCTATGGCTGATTCTTTAGCTAAACAAGGAACACACAGAGATGGTGAATTTTTGGCCTGGCTGTAATTTCTTCCCCTTCTATCTTTTCGTTTGTTTCTTTTCTTCGTTGTTATTTAGGCTCTTCCATATTGTTTTGTTGTTCTGTTTTCTCCAGGTTTTTTTATCTGTCTTGTTTTGGTTTAGTTGTGGGTGTATTGGGTGAATCTATTGATTCGGGTTAGTTTCCAAAACAAGATGGGTTTTTCCTGGCTTCTTTTTATTAAAATATTTGATTGATTATCAA
>CATIWK010377070.1:0-23178 GCA_949634005.1 Mallotus japonicus
TAATTAGGTTAATTTATATTTTATCTCTAATAATAAAATTCTAATTTAATTGAAAGTATGTTTCCTATTTTAATTAAGTTAATTTCTATTTTATCTCTAACAAAATTAAATTAATTATTTTATAAAATTTAACAATAAAAGAGTTAAAAAAATTAATCATTTAATTATTAGTTTAACTTAAAAACTTACATTAAATTAATTTTTGTGTAAATAAAAGTATTAATATTAAAAATATTAAAGAAATAAAGTGTCATAACTCAAATAAAAATTTACTAAATTGTAATAAATTATAAGTTTAATGGGCTATAATATTAAAATTTTTATATAAAGAAAATATAACTTTTATTATTTTTAAATTTTTTATTAACAAATAATTGATATTTTTTATTATCTTATGATTAATTATGACTATAATATTTTTTTTATATGAAATCAGTTCTAGAGTTGAGAAAAATTAATTATAAAAAATATTGAAGTAATATCATATAATTATTTAAATAAAATATTTATAAAAATTATAACAAATTATAACTATATTAAGTTAATATTATATTATTATATAAATAAATAACATTGTCATTATTTTTAAAACTTTTATTTAATAACAATAATAATATATTTAATTATTTATTTACTATATATTACGAGTCAAATAAATTTTTTGTTCACGTGTGGAACAAGTTTACTAGTATATATAAAAGAAAAAGGGCCGATTTGAAATCAATTGCAAGTTTGCACGCACAATTCAATTGGGCCTTAACGTATAAAAGTGGGCGTCTGATCCGTTGTTAGGCTTTCCCGTCCTCCGTCACGCGCACACACTTACCAACTCTGACCTGGCGCGCCTGCGGCTGCCTCTGCCTGTGGCTGCCGCTTCCTCTTCTCTGCCCTGTTGCCTGCGCTTTTGTTTTATGTTCGTGTTTATATATATTTGAGGTAAACCTAACTCATCTCTCTCTAAATTTCTCTCTATTTTTCCCATTACATATATTTCATTCGGTTGGTCAATCACAGCGATTGTGACATAGTTAGTGTACATTTGCATTTAGAAAAAAAATTAACTTTGATAATGGAGGAGCCAACAACACCACCAGTCAAGCGTAAAACACCTGAAGAACCCCAAATTGGAGATACCCCTCAGCAAGATTCAGCTCAAAAGCGAAGAAATTTATCACGAACTTGTGTTCATGAGGTTGCTGTTCCAATTGGGTACGTTTCATCTAAAGATGAAACCATTCATGGCACTCTCTCTAATCCTGAATTTAATGGTCCCATGGCAAAGACTTATGCTTTTCAACTCGACCCATTTCAGAAAGTGTCAGTTGCTTGTTTGGAAAGGAATGAATCTGTTCTTGTTTCTGCTCATACGTCTGCTGGCAAAACTGCCGTTGCCGAGTATGCCATCGCTATGGCCTTCAGAGAGAAACAACGGGTCATTTATACTTCTCCTTTGAAAGCTTTGAGCAATCAGAAGTACCGAGAGTTACATCAGGAATTTCAAGATGTTGGTTTAATGACTGGTGATGTTACGCTCTCACCTAATGCTAGTTGTCTTGTTATGACAACTGAGATTCTTAGAGGCATGCTTTATAGAGGATCAGAGATATTGAAAGAAGTTGCTTGGGTTATTTTTGATGAAATTCATTATATGAAGGATCGTGAACGCGGTGTTGTTTGGGAAGAAAGTATTATATTTTTGCCACCTGAAATTAAGATGGTTTTCCTTTCTGCAACCATGTCCAATGCCACTGAATTTGCTGAGTGGATTTGTTATTTGCATAAGCAGCCTTGTCATGTTGTATACACGGATTTCCGACCAACTCCTTTGCAGCATTATGTCTTTCCAATGGGTGGGACTGGTTTGTATCTTGTTGTTGATGAGAATGAACAGTTCAGGGAAGACAATTTTATGAAACTTCAAGACACCTTTACCAGACAGAAAGTTGGTGATGGGAGTAAGAGTTCAAATGGTAAAGGAAGTGGAAGAATTGCTAAAGCTGGTAATGCTTCTGCTGGTTCTGACATATACAAAATTGTCAAGGTGTGGCTTCCGTTATTGATCAACTTTAGAAGTCCTAACTTATATTTGTTCAAATTATTTTGATGGTTCTTCACTATTGTTTTATCTTTTATCATTTGTTTTGGCCTTATCTAAAGCTTACTTGAAGTCCAGAATGTGCTAGTACATGGAGTGGGAAAATGAAAATTCTTTGACTGTCATTTGACTTGAAATTAGGCATGTTGAAGTTCAGAATCTTTTAGGTTTTGGAGGGGTTAAAATGTGATTATTTAGAATAAAAGAAACTTTTTAGGGTCACATACACAATGATATCTTGGTGAAACACTATGCTGAAGCTGGAAAATAATAGCCAAAAGAAAATTTTCTAAATTTACATTTCTGAAAAGGGCCAAATAATTATGAAGCTGAAGACCCCAGAATTACTGCATAAGTAGAATCTGGGTCCTTGAAGATTATTGCTTTACTAGTTGCAATTTCTCATTGGTATTGGATTCAAGTATTGTGGGTATTTGAAAAATGAAAATTCTCAAGCATGTATCTTGCCATCTTCTAATCTGGATTTATTTATTTATTTTTTGTTAAATTCATTTATATTCTAAGTTGATGGAATCCTTTTGCTTATGGTTTGCTTTCATGTGGAGTTTCAGATGATTATGGAACGGAAATTTCAACCAGTTATAGTTTTTAGCTTCAGTAGAAGAGAGTGTGAACAACATGCGATGTCTATGTCTAAGCTTGACTTTAATACCCAAGAGGAAAAGGATGTTGTGGAGCAAGTATTTAATAATGCGATTCTCTGCTTGAATGAGGAAGATAGAAACTTGCCTGCTATTGAGTTGATGCTGCCACTACTTCAGCGAGGCATTGCTGTCCATCATTCTGGCCTTCTTCCTGTCATCAAAGAACTTGTAGAGTTACTTTTTCAGGAAGGCCTTGTAAAGGCCCTCTTTGCCACAGAGACAGTAAGTGTTTATCTTCACAATGGGGCACTCCTCAGGGATGGAGGGGTGTGAATTTGGGAGGTTTTCCTTTTTTTAATACAATATCAACTTTAAAATTGTTGTTCCGTTAGCTTCTTGCTTAACTTTGTAATAACTTTTCTTTGTGGCAGTTTGCCATGGGTTTAAACATGCCTGCAAAGACTGTTGTTTTCACAGCTGTAAAGAAGTGGGATGGTGATAGCCATCGCTTCATTGGATCTGGGGAGTATATCCAGGTTAGTGAAGATTCTGTTGTTTTCCTTGTAGCATTTGAGGAGAAAAAAAAATAGATGCAGCGACATGTGTATAAAAATCAATTTATATTTGTATATTCACTTTGATGTACCTGTTTCTTTTATAGATGAGTGGAAGGGCTGGACGCCGTGGCAAAGATGATCGTGGTATCTGTATAATAATGATTGATGAGCGGGTAGTTTTACGATTATCAATGTCTCTTTCTGCTTTTGTTTACACTTCCTAACTTTTTGTTGGTAAAACATTGGCATTTCTCCTAGCACTTTTTCATCAATCATTGTTGCAGGAAGTACTGTTGGCTCTTACCACTGTGGCTTTATTTTAGCTCTGAATTCGGTGTTCATACACTTGCATATTCAACTTAATTGTCGCACCTCCAAAAACACATGCATTTGAACAAACCACCATTTTGCTGTAGTTGCATTTTATGGTCTCTGGTTATTATATGTTCCCAAAGAACAATGTGGGCTTCTCTTTCAAACTACTGATTTTGCTTGCTAGTGTTTTTATAGATGGAGATGAATACTATTAAGGACATGGTTTTGGGTAAACCAGCTCCCCTAGTTAGTACATTCAGACTGAGCTACTACTCAATTTTAAATCTAATGAGGCGTGCTGAAGGCCAGTTCACTGCTGAGCATGTAATAAAAAATTCATTCCACCAATTTCAGTATGAGAAGGTTGTTTTACTGAGTCGCATCTTTGTTTTTTTTTTTTAGCATATGGTGATTGTGGTGATCAATCACTTATGGATCGTTCTAAGATTCTCTCTTTCAGGCTTTACCTGATATAGGGAAGAAAGTTTCAAAACTTGAGGAGGAAGCTGCTGTGCTGGATGCTTCAGGAGAGGTACTCATTTTACCTAAATGCATGTGTCTATCCATTACTTCTCTCCTTAAATACTTAAAATTGCATTATGTATAAGGTTCTGTTATTTTGTATAGGCTGAAGTAGCTGAATATCATAACTTAAAGCTTGTGATGGCCCAACTTGAGAAGAAGATGATGGCAGAAATTACAAGGCCGGAAAGAATTCTTTATTATCTTTGTACTGGTAGACTGGTATTTACTGAATCTTAACCATTCTTTTGAAGTTTGATTTGTGATAACAGATAATTTATTTTTAATAATTGGATTTTGCGCTCATTTGTGAGAATTTTTCTTACCACATTTTTCCCCGATCAATGAATTTTTGAGTTGCAACATGTGTATAAATTTGGTGAACTCATATATATACAGCTTCTTTGTACAAAATTTATGCACTCACCTGTCAGCATAGGTTTCAAAAAAACATGGATAATCCCTTATTACAAAATAAAGTCAGTAAATCATATGAATTCTTGTATTCTGTTTTCTACTCTATAGTGCTTTTTATTTTGCAGATCAAAGTAAGAGAAGGCGGAACTGATTGGGGATGGGGAGTTGTGGTAAATGTTGTTAAGAAACCTGCAGCTGGGTTAGGGACATTGCCATCACGTGGTGGTGGCTATATAGTAGATACTTTACTTCATTGCTCTCCTGGGTCAAGTGAAAGTGGTTCACGACCAAGACCTTGTCCGCCTCGGCCTGGAGAAAAGGGCGAGATGCATGTGGTAAGCTGCATATCAAAAAAATAATAGATTTGTTGCTTTTTCTCTCACGTGGTTTTAAGAAATTGACTTTAATAGTTTGTTTCAATCCAAAGGAGATCATGATTTGTATTTGTCTCAGGTTCCTGTTCAATTGCCACTTATTTCTGCTCTAAGCAAAGTCAGAATATCTGTCCCTTCTGACCTCCGGCCACTAGAAGCAAGACAAAGTATACTACTGGCAGTGCAGGAACTGGGATCTCGGTTTCCTGAAGGTCTTCCAAAACTTAATCCTGTAAAGGTAACTTTAAGCAGCAATTGTTTTTTCTTTTTTAACCCTTTCAATGTCCTCTTTCTTTTGTGTCTCTTGGTTCTTTGGATACCTGACTTGGGCCTTGGGCTATTTGATGGTGTATAGCTCTCTATCATCCTTCAAACTCCCTATTCGAATCCCCATGTGACATAAACCTGCGAATCTTTAGCTGGAATTCAAAATTTTAACTAAAATAATGTTCCCTTAATGGCAGCATGGTGAGATCCATCCTCACTTGTTTGCATTGTGAGGTGGCTTTGGAAGTTTGGTACTGCTCTATTGGCTTAATTGAGAATTGTTGGCTGTCTCCAAAGTCTTTGAACTCATGTCGGTTAAACATGGAGAGGATTTAGTGGCAAAATTCTTTGCAACCTTATCTATAGCATTTGCAAATGGAGAGAAATACATGCATTTTCTGAAATCAGTATGTCTTAGAAATCAGTATGTTCAGGTAGAAGATTGTTGTTTTTGGTATCAATGGAGCTTTTAGGCGTGTTTATTTAGGTTCTATTCAATTTGATTGGAGGGCATTAAGTATTTTAGCCTGATTCTTTTCTTTGTTTGTAGTTGTTTGTGAGTTATACAGGGGGATGTCTTGTGTTTCCATGGTTTACCTTATTATTTTTATTTCTAAATTCTTTTTCCTTATGCATTGGCTGATTTCGCTATATGTTACAGGGGATTGGGGAACAACTCATTTTTTGTTTTTCAAATTGTGCCATTTTTTGGTTAAATCCCCGGCCAGCCCTTGGATTTGAACTAGCTTTGTTATGCTGCTGCTGTTATAGTGTTTATATTGATCTGCAGGACATGAAAATTGAGGATCCTGAAATTGTTGATTTGGTCAGCAAAATTGAAGATATGGAAAGGAAGTTACATGCTCATCCACTTCACAAGGTTTGTCTTATCATTTACAATCAATTGATTCATCTTCATACTGTCATCATTGTTCTATAGAACGTTTCAAGGCAGCAGGAGAGCTGACGCACTTCTGAAAATCATCTAGAAGCCTCATTTATCTGATTTATTTTGTGCAGTCTCAAGATGTGAATCAGATAAAAAACTTCCAAAGGAAAGCTGAAGTGAATCATGAAATTCAACAACTTAAGTCAAAAATGCGAGATTCTCAGGTACTTGCCTTTCTCTAAATGTTTTTTCAGTTATGTAAACTAGCTCAGATTGGTGTAGGCTGACATTTCTTAAACAAACATGTAGTTCTGACGTCCTTTACTGTCTGTTTAAAATTTATTTTCGCAGTCTTTGAATTCACATTGTTTTTGACCTTTTGTATTTCACCTGCCTTATTTTTTAATTCAACTCTTTCTTGATTTCCAGCTCCAAAAATTTCGTGATGAATTGAAGAATCGTTCACGAGTCCTGAAAAGGCTTGGTCATATAGATGCAGATGGTGTGGTCCAGCTAAAAGGCAGGGCAGCCTGCTTGATCGACACAGGAGATGAACTGCTTGTTACTGAACTAATGTTCAATGGTGAATTGATGACCACTTCCTTTTGATCATTTGATGCTTTTTATTTTGCAGAATGCTGTTTCAAGGCTGGGTTTGTCTGGCCACATTGCTGTTGGCGTTAAATGCTTAAAATCAAGGCTGACTATGCCGGAGTTTGGGCTCATAGAGTGCATTCTAAACTCAAGCTTTTGATTCAGCACTCACCTTTTCAAAAAAGAAATTCATCAGTAATAAATCTCAGTTGGAAAAATGATTAAATGTGCAAACCTAATAACAAGAAGTGTACCAGACAGCATTTAGAAAAAAGAACAAGCTAATTTGCATACTTTATGATCTTCTATAACCACTTGAGGACTTTGAATTTCTTATATTAACCTAAAATAACATATCTGAACAAGTCATACCACTTGGCCAATATCAAGCATCAGTTGGATGACAGTCTTGTTACGGTCATCATGCGTAATGGTGATGGGCTTTTGGAGCTGGTCTTAGCCTGGTTAATGCTGACACCAACTTTGGCTTGATCTGTCTGCGTATGTTAATGACTTGGGTATGAATTCTTTATCAGGCACCTTCAATGATCTTGATCATCACCAAGTTGCTGCTCTTGCAAGTTGCTTCATTCCAGTAGATAAATCTAATGAGCAAATACATTTGAGATCAGAGCTTGCAAAACCATTACAACAACTCCAAGAGAGTGCAAGAAAAATAGCAGAGGTGCGTTCTTGGTTCGTGTTTCTTGTTTAATGCACAATTGGCTAAGAATGCTAAGAAACAGCTTTGCATGATTGCAGATACAATATGAATGTAAGTTGGACATAAATGTGGATGAGTACGTGGAATCAACTGTGAGGCCATTCTTGATGGATGTGGTTTATTGTTGGTCAAAGGTAGTGTTCACTTTCTCATTGGATGGTATTATTATGGAATAATTGTTTCGGTAGAGACGGGTAATTTCAAAAGGATATAAAGGGTGTTTGATTCAATTATTTTTAGGTAGCTGGTAGACGTTTCTCATAAAACAGCTAAATTATAGTTGTTTATTGAGATTAAAAAATTTAGCAGTTGATAGCTGTCTTTATTCAAAACAATTATAGTTTTCATCAACTATATTTTAGAGTTTTTTCCCACTAACTAATTGCTGATTTGGATTTATATTTTATTTGGACTGTATTTCCTTTTCTAAAAATAACTAATAACAACTAATTTCCTTTAAATTAAATGTATATAATTAATTTTTATAGTTTGTAATAAAATAAATATTATTTTAAATTATAATTAGTAACTAAATAATTATAATATTTATATTTATAGCTTTTTAAAAAAATTTGTATCAATGAGATGTATATTTTAATGCTCCTTTTTAACTATTTTCTATTAATAATTTTTTGATAATACACTAAGTTACATGGAAGTAGAAACGTGGAAACAAATATGGTGGAACGATATTTTCAAAAATATAGGAAATGGAAATTAAAAATATAGGGGTGTATAATAAATATTAAATATATATATAAATATAATTGTATATGTAGATACTAAAAAAAATATTTATTACTATCATTCAATAGTGTAATTATAAATTATTTTGTTTAGTTAAAAAAATATGAAATCTGTTTTGAATTTATTTTTTTCCTTATTTAGAAAAAACTAAAAAGTGTATTTTCCAAGTTGGAAACATGTTTCCTAATTTTTTAAATGTGGAAATGACCTGGAATGTTTTAGAGGAGTTTTCTTCACGGAGAAACACCTATTATTTAAAGTTTTTGTGCATCATGATACATAGATAAAAGATAATAAATTATTGGGTTCCGGTTGACAATTATTCAGTTATGAACAAGTACAAAATAGTATTTTGTTATATTTTTTAATTAGTAGCTGATAACTGATAGGGTACCTATCAACTATTGTTCACATGGGCTCCAATGAGGAGCTTTTCATGAACAACTCATACCTATTTAAACATATTTTTTTAATTATCCTTATATATTTGAATTAAACTAACAACTATATATATATATATATATATATTTTGTATTTTTACAATATTATCTTGTTTTGCTCCATATTTTATAATTAATTTTTTAGCACCTATTTTTTAAGAATATGCAAATTTATTGTAGTTTTCGTATATTTGTATTTTTCAGATTTTAATATTTGTGTATTAGATATATATATTTTTAAAGAAAGTACTAGATAGTTTTATCACATTTAGTTATATAATTTTTAATAATCAAAATTTGTAAATATAAAATATTAATAAGCAAAGTTATATATATATATCTTATATATTATAATTGAACATACAAATAATTAGTACTAATAAATGTAACATGTTAAAATTTTTTAAAAAATTAATTAATATCTATAACAGTCGTTAAATATATAAACGAGAAAACTTGTAAATGATTCTACCAAACATTAATATTAAACAACTACCAGTTATTAGCTAACAACTATCACCAACTAGTATTGGCTAATAGCTACTAGCTATTAGCATCAGTTTAGTAGAACAAGCTCTATATACTATTTTTAGATAATTTACATAACTACAAATATTATAAAAAATGTATAAAAGTATCTATAAATTATACCCTTAAAAGTCATTTAACATAATGACAACAACAATTAATAAAATTTTATCAAACAGTTCATATTTATCTGCTATCAGTTACCAGCTATCAACTACTAACTACCCCGTAATAGATATTAGCTATCAACACCTATAAATAACTAAACCAAATGGGCCCATAGTATACATAACAACTGTCAGCTATGAGTTGCTATAAATAGCTAAACAAAATGGAACCATAGTATCCATAACAATTGTTAGCTATCAGCTGCCATAAATAGGTAAACCAAATAGGCCCATAGTCTTTGCCCTATCATGGGCATTTTCTAAGGCATTATGGAAATTCTGAGTGACTTATATTATTGACTTTATGAACCCATAGGCAAAGCTGAAGTTGTAATAGCAATCCAACCTGTTCATAGGGGGATGCTTCTATTTGCAGCCATTTGCTTCTTTTAGGAGTTCTAAGCAGTTCAATTTTGCAAATGTTATATTTTTATCAGTCTGGTAGTTTTCTACTTATTGCACTACATAAGTATTCAACCTTCCATGTATATATATGCTCTTAGTTGACTAGTTTATTTAATTCTAGAACCTAGTGTTCTACGTCAGTGGTGTCAAACTCAGCTTCTCACCATCTCTGTTAATCATTGCTGTCATTGAATTCCCAACTTAAACTATATTTGATTCCTTCAAAAAATATACCTAAGACCATTGGGAATAGAAGTCAATTTTTTGGACGTTAGGACCTAGGAATTTACGTCAGTTGGTGTCCCAAGTCAAATTCTTGCTGTCACCATATTGTCATCAGATTCGTTCTCCCTGACCAGAACTGATTCCTGTTCTATTATATGCAAAGCCATCTTTTAGTATATATGCTATTTTAAATCTGTCTTTATTGATCGGCGACGTTCCTTTGAAACTCAACTAAATTCAGCCAACTTCTTTTATCTGCTTCTGTGAAACCTTCCATATATTTATGCTCTTAGTTGACTAGAAGTTTATTTAATTCTAGGACCTAGAGTTCTACATCAGTGGTGTCAAACTCAGCTTCTTACCATTTCTGTTAATCATTGCTGTCATTGAATTCCCAACTTAAACTATATTTGATTCCTTCAAAAAATATACCTAAGAACATGGTAAATAGAAGTCAGTTTTTTGGATGTTAGGGCCTAGTCATTTATGTCAGTTGGTGTCTTAAGTCATATTCTCACTGTCACCATAACATGCTACTGTCATCAGATTATTATACCAGTAGCCATCTTTTAGTATATGTGCTGTTTTAAATCTGTCTGACGACGTTCATTTGAAACTCAACTAAATTCAGCCAACTTATTTTATCTGCTTTTGTGATTTAATGTCTAATATAATATTTCTTGAGCCATACCCAATTCCAACAGCTAGTAATATTTAGTTATCACAAATCTGGCTCAGTTTTCATTTATGTGGGGCCAGATGTATGGATCATTTTAGTACATACTAATTTTATCCAGACTACCAACACCAAAATGTTTTTTTTTTTCTTTTAACTGGTTTTCAAGTTCCCTATGCCTGTTTCAGTACAAAGTCAGGTCTAGCAATGAGAATTTCTCCATGAACTCCTGTTGGTGGATTTCACTATTGATTCTTTTACTTTTTGTTGGAGAATATAAATATATATTCCGCATCGGAAAATATAAAGTCAAGGGGCTCATAAGTGGTGTAGATTAGGCTTAATATAAGCTAACTGGTTTTGTGTTAGATGGGTTCAACCCCATTTATGTATCCATGTGTGTGGGCCAACTCTCTGAGCCCATGGACTTTATAACATTTTTGTTCTCTGATTGTTTATGGCTGGTTAGCTGCATTGATTTTGAATTTTGATTCCTTATGTTCTTGGTTTAGATTTTAACAGTTTTTTTTTTTTTTTTTAAGGGAGCTAGCTTTGCAGATGTTATACAAATGACTGATATCTTTGAAGGTAGTATCATCAGGAGTGCTAGGAGATTAGATGAGTTCTTGAACCAGGTAAGTTCTTAAAATCCTCATTATTTTATCTTATTGACGGATGGCAGTCCATGTGCAATAATCTTTGTTTTTTGAAGCAATACATGCATGTGACTGTGTTGGCCTTCTTTTGCTATTTATATTCAAGGAAAGTTGTGTCTTACATAAGATATGCAAAATAAGTTTTACCAATATGGTATAGTTTGAGAAGCTGACAGAAAAAAATGATTTAAAAAAGGAGAAAGCCTGATCCACCTGTGGGGTATATCCCTTGCCACTGGTTTTATATGGTTAATTATTGTAGCTGGGTGGGCCTATATATGTAAGCACTAAGCAGAGCAAAAGTTAAAGCCAATATCAGAGTATGTCTTTGACTGGTGCTGCAACGAGACTTTGAGAAATGGATTTTATCAGCCGGTGACATCACATTACTCCACCTTATTGTCATTGACTTGTTGCCTTTCTTTGTGGATCTCATTCAGTTTGATGGTTTCTATTAAAAGTGATAGAGATGGGTTTTTACTTAATAACTTTGAAGGAATCAATTGTTGATTGTTCATTGCAAGTTACGACAATCAATCTTTTGGTTTTCTGCTTCTTTGTTACTGGCTATTTTGTAGAGGCATCCTACAGAAAATTGGGAATGTTTGTGCAGATGTTGCCCAGTGCAAGAGATAACTAAATGAGAAATCTGAAGGTCATATTGCTATATATCAGAATGTTAATCATCTCAAGTGTTGCCTGGACTTGTTATTTGCAAATTTTTCTGATATATTTCTAGGTTGAAAATTAAATATAAAGAGTACAACTATGGATACAAAATTCTTTCAAGGACTTAAACTATCTGGACATCTTTTTGGCAGTTACATTCAATTTGCAGCTGCGTTGTGGGTTTCCCCCATGTAGTATATGATGATACCAATACTGGAACATTATTCAAGTCATGGGCATGGTAGTTCTTTTGTTAAAATGGAATGCATGAAGGGATGATATAATAATTCTCCATCGAAATGGGTCTTGGGCTACTTAAACTATTAAACAATGTCAGGAATTAGAGGAAGGGTCTCAACATGCTATCTGGACTGCAATGGCGGAAGTGTAGACTTAATATTAATTGGGATTTTGATAGATCCATTTCTGGTTGGTACTTAATATTTTTCAGGTAGCCATATTAGGGGTCCGCCTATTGCTTCAAATTATTCCACTCACAATTTAGTCTCTTCTAATGTTCAATATTGTTGGTCAAAAAGATAAGTTTCACTAAGTGCATGACTAACATTATTATTGTATGAATTGAATGTGACTATGGTTCACACCATTGACTTTAAAGTTTAATAGGGTATCTGAGGTACTTAGTTTGTTCTTATCATTTGGAATTCCTGATGGCTTTTCAAGACTGGTTTTGGACACTGCTTCACTTATTTCAGTTTTTGTCAATGGGACGTCTCTTGACTGTAAAATGACATTGATGTCTCAGACTGTGAATCTTGACTGTAAAATGACATTGATGTCTCAGACTGAAATAACACTTGTTGAAAATATTGGGTTTAAATTATATGATGAAATTATTTTTATGCTGTATACCTGTGTAAATTGTTTGGAAAGCTAATTCTTGCTGTTGCTGACACGACATGAAGTTGGTTGCTAATGTGTTCCTTGCTATTCTACATACAAAGCAATGTTTACATTATGTAAATTGAATAATGTATTCCTTGCTGTTCTACATGCAAAGCAATGTTTACATTATGTAAATTGAATGCATAATAAAATCATTTTACAGAGATATCTAACTGGGTCATCTTATTCTTCTAGTTGTGTGCGGCTGCTCAAGCTGTGGGGGAAGGAAGTTTGGAGAACAAATTTGCAGCAGCCAGTGAAAGCCTTCGACGAGGTATTATGTTTGCCAATTCTCTTTATCTGTGAGTAATATTCTTGCAGGCTCTTATGACACTAGGATTCAATCATAATGCCCTGTCGATAGAAAAGTTTACATCATGCAGCAGTTATTCACTGGTGGCTACTTCAGATGCGCTGCCAAAAACTTATCTCTTCTTACAGTGAATTCTTATCATCAACAGACAATGTATGTTCATTATAGTTTGCGAAATGTACATTATGAAATGAGGAATAGCATAACTTAAGAGAGGCTCTTCTTTAACGTATATGCTCTCTCTCTCTCTCTCTCTCTCTCTCTCTCTCTCTAGTAAGCAGTTTTAAGGCAATTACTCGTAGAATGCTGTAGCTGTACTAATGAAGCAGTGAGTAGAAGTTTATGAATTTAAAATACTTGAAAGGCGTTTGAGGTTATTTTATTGACTTGCTTTATTTTCACAAATTTATTTGGATTGGAAAATACTGTAATTTTATAATAATGAAGTGTAATTCAGAGTTCTCTTATCGCCTTTCCACTTCTTCTAAGGCAGTTCATTTGCACTTCTGAGACAATTTTATGAAGTTGAAAGTTTAATAAGGCTGGTCTGTATAATAAAATATTGGCTATTAAGTAATGAGGGATATTAAGATGGAGTTTAGATGTATTCTATATGTTAAATATTGGCAATCAAGTTAGGACATTACTAACCCAATTAGCTGGTAACCTATGAGAAACAACAGCTTTGGTTACCCAATCAGCAACACATCTCCCTGTACTCTCTATTTTTAGCATGTTGCACCTATTTACTCTCCAATTTGTACCATATTGAGTGACGGTTAAAAATATTCAATTTAGTCATTGTAATTTTAAAAATTTTCTAGTTAATTTTTATATATTTTTAGGCACAATTCATATATAGCCTCCCGTACTTATAGTAAAAATTCTAACTTCTCCTTGTACTTAAGGTCTAACCTTTTAGACACCTCAATTTATAATATTTATATCTTTTAAACACCTCCATGTACCCTTCCGACCAAACCGAACCGAAAACTGAACCAACTAATTCGGTTCGGTTCGTGGTTAACATTTTCAATTTTTTGAATTGAACTAAACCGAATTTTTGGTTCGGTTCGGTTTTTATACTCAAAAAATGGTTAACCGAAATTCTATATATTTTTTTTATTTTTAAATAAAAATAATATAATAAAAAATTATTTCGGTTCGGTTTTTATACTCAAAAAAATGGTTAACCGAATTAACTGAAATTCTATATATATATTTTTATTTTTAAATAATAAAATAATATAATAAAAAATTAAATAATAATTTATATTTGTAAAAATTCGGTTTGTTCGGTCGGTTCGGTTTTCTGGGTTGGTTCAAATTTGATTTGGTTTGGTTTGGTTAACGGTTCGGTCAAAAAATGGCCCAAAACCAACCGAACCGACCGAATGCACACCCCTACCTCCATGTTTCTTTATAGTCAAAATTTGTGTAAATCATCATTTTAATACTTCTTTTTATATTATTCTTTTATTATTTTCAGTCAAACTTTATTAATATTATTAATTTATTTACACTTTCTAACCTCACTACCCACTTCTCAACCCCAAGAAAGAGAAGAGGAAAGAATCCTATTAACCAAGCGCTCACCCAACTCTCAATAGAAGGGTAATCACAAACTCAACAAGAGTTTGTTTACATACAAATAATATACAAAGAATAAATGTAAAAGAACAAAATTTGGCTTAATGAATTTGCTCCACCAACTCTTTAACTTCTTAAATGAGGTTTCAACACTTATTTATATAGTTGGTAATGACAAAATAGCTATTAGAGACCTCCAATTTGTCCAAATCCTTCATTAAATGCAATTTTAGCTTTTTGCTAGATTCGATACGCTTAAGATCGTGAGCGCACCCTCAGGATCGTGAGTGTTGAAAAATATGATGGTTACTTACAAATTTGCCTGTTGGAGACTGGTCAATAACGGTTTGGAATCATGAGCGCACCCTCAAGATCGTGAGGGGTCAGCTCGGGATCGTGAGCATAGACCGTGAGGGTGGCAGCCCTTTTCTTCAAGTCTTGGTCACTTGTCAGCTCAGGATCGTGAGCGTAGCCTTAAGATCGCGACCATTTAGCTTGAGATCATGAGGATACCTTCAGGATCGTGGGCATAGATTGACTTGAAGAAAACTTCATGTTTTTGGCTTTAAATGACTTCTCTTGGACTTGAATCACTTCCCATGCTTTAGGGGACATTTGTAGGGGTCTTTGAAGGCTTCAATTAAGCTTTAAATTGATCTTTAATTTGGTCTTTAATCCTCTCTTTACTGAGTATGATTTTGTTCCTAACTTATAGTCACATTTGAACACAAAATATATTAGTGATTCAAATTTGATTGTTAAAGTCAAAATAAAGGTTGAATTAAGATTGATCATGACCTTGATCATGCAAAGGGTCAACAAGAACTTTTGCTTCAGCAATGACAAAAGGACCAACTTGAGTTACATGAGCCAAACCATGGATAATCCGACTTTAACAATTCCTTCCAACAACAGCCAGACCTACAATGCTAATATCATTATGAAAGGAAGCATCAATATTAAATTTAACAGCTCAATTTATCAATAATAGCAAAAACAATGGTAACAAAGAAAAGAAAAGAAAAGAAAAGAAAAGAAATAATGTGAATAAAAATAACAACAATTACCTTGTCCTAAAAAGAGGTGATTGTTGTGATTGGGGAACCCAACTTGGAGATGTCATTAGTTTATAGCTAAAGCTCGATAATGAGACAACAACTGTTATGGCGAAAATTTTGCTGAAGAAGAATACCTCGACCAGGTCTTACTAAAGCGATTTTGAGATATTTGAACATGATTGAGAGAACAAAGAGAGCGATGACCATGAAGAAGAGCTTTTTGGACAATAGCAGTAAAGAGACATGAAGTCGAAGGATGTTCAGTAGAGATATGGTTTGAGAAGATGGCATGACCACGTGAAGTCCAAGGGTGAAGGGTAGGGATAGGTTTTGAGAAGATGATGGTGATTTGGTGGATTTTGAGAAGATGATAAAGATCTATGTATTCTTTTTTAACTGTGGAGATCAATGAATTTGGAAAAAAATGAAATACGAGGAAAAAAAAGGTGGATGTTTTTTTTTTAAAGTAATGGTAAGTTTTTAGATACGTTGCTTTCTATATTTACTTTAATTTTTTTTAAAAAATAAGTTTTATTTTATCAATAATCACCATTAGATTATGATAAGTATGTTTATGATTGAAATAAAGTAAAACTAAAGTGACATAAAAATAAACGTTATAGAAACTCCCTTGAGACATAAAAGAATTGGTCAAATAAAAATAAAATAATTTAATAAAATAAAGATTATATTTATATAGTGGGACTAATTTTAGCCTTATGAGCATTACTAATGACAATTTAACCTTTTTTTTAGAAGGAGGGCTCAAATAGTTGGTTGTGTGTTAGAAATAGAATTTCTACTTCATCTAAGTCTTGGGATAGATTAGAAGAGAAGAGAGATTTATTTCTAAAGGAATTGGTTTAAGTGTTTAGCCATTAAAACACTTGGGATTTGGTTTAAGAGTGAGCCTAGAAACTCTTGTTTGTAAGGTTGAAAGAGTGAGCTTTAAACTCTTGTGTAAACTCAATCTTGTGAATAAGATTATGGGTGATTGAAAATCCTAACCTGGGGATAAGTTAGGTGGAGACGTAGGATTGTTGTTGAATCCGAACTCCTTAAATCATTGTGTTCTTCACTCTTCCCTCTCAACATTCTTTCAATTGTTGTTTGAATCCTTTAATTTTTTATTTTTATTCGATAGCCCTATTCACCCCCCCTCTAGGGCTCTTTCAATTGGTATCAGAGCTTGAATTCTATGAACTTCATTGCTAGAATACAAGATCATGGGGAGTGAAACATCTCTTCTCTTAAACCATTCTTTGATGGAAGTGATTACCCTCATTGGAAGTTCAAAATGGAACTCTATCTTGATTGTGATTCCATCAAACTTTGGGACATTGTCCGAAGAGGTTGGAAAACACCCAAAGCTACAATTGATGGTGTGATTACTGAAGTTCCAAGAGATGATTGAAATGCCATTCAACAACAAGGAAATCACATAAATAAAAAGGCGATGATCACTTTAGTCTCTTCCATGTCAAGAGAAGAAGGAGGCAAGCTTCAACATTGCACTACGACCAAGGAAATGTGGGAAACCTTGGAAAATCATTATGAAGGCAACATTCAAGTAAGAAGCAAGAAGGTTTAACTTTATATGTATGAGTATGAACTCTTCAAGATGAAGCCTCAAGAATCCATCACCGAAATGACAAACCGCCTTAATGCTCTTATCATCACCCTCAAGAAACTTGGTAAACATTTCACTAAGGAAGAAGTAAATAACAAGATTCTAAGAATCCTACCTAAGAAGGATTGGGAATCTCGAGTTACTTCAATTAAGGAAGCTCAAGACCTTGCTAATCTTTCAACCGACATGCTTATTGGTAAGCTTCTCACCCATGAGCTTACAATAAAGCAAAGAGGTGAAGAGCAAGAAGTGAAGGAAGAAAAGAAAAAAAGCATTGCTTTAAAAGCTTCACAAGAAGATAGTGAAGAAGAAAACATTGAAGATTCTAGTGATGAGGATGGTGAAATTTCCATGCTCACAAGAAACTTCAAAAAGTTCTTAAGAAAACAAGGCTCCTCAAGAACAAGAGACTTCAACAAAAAGTATGAAGGAGATGGTAAGAAGAGGACTAAAGAAGTTACTTGCTATGAATACAAGAAACTAGGTCACCTCTGAAGTGAGTGTCCCAAACTCAAATTCAAGAGCAAAGGAGCAAAGGATAGGAAGAAGGCATTCAAAGCTACTTGGGATGACTCCTCCGAATTCGAAAAGGAAGAGGAATAACAAGAAGTGGCCAACCTTTGCTTCATGGCTCTTGAAAGCGAAAAAGAGGTACCATTTTCATCTAACTCTTCTTGTGATGATAATTATTGTAATGATAATGACTATGATGATGATGATGATGATGATGATGATGAGAGCTCTATTGTGAGCAAACTTATGCTTAAATACAAAAGCTTACTTTCTAAGAAGAAGCATTATAAGCATGAGTTAACTAGCTTGACCAAGGAATTTGAAAATTTAAAAAATGAATTTTCTAATCTTGTTAAATCAAATGATAAACTTGTTAGTGATTTAAAAAATTCGAATTCCTTGGAAGACCAACTCGAGAAAGCAAATGATGGAAATCAAAAGCTTTCTAAGGAGGTCTTAGAGCTAAAAAATTCCATTTCTAAATTTAAGAGAGGAAAAGATACTCTAGAAAGTATTCTTGAATCTCAAAAATTTCATGAAGATATTGGTGGAATTGGATATAAAAATCGAATGACCTCTTCATCATCACACATTAATTTTGTATCTCATAATTCTACTGCTTCTACCTCTAAAAATGAGACTCAAGCTTTCAAAGTTAAGAGAGCTCAAGTGTCAAATAAAAGGGGAAGATCTCATAAGACTCAACCTCCTATAACACAAAGAGGTAAGGCTCAAACTAGAGCTCCACAACCCAAACATGCTTACATGTACACTAGGCATAACACTCCTAAGCATGTTACACAACACAATGCACATAAACATGTTGCACAAACCTATCAAAATACGCATTGTCAATGTATGTCTCATATTATGACTCAAAAGAGTTATAGGAAGCATTCACTACCACAACACACAAGGCATGTTTCACACACTAGGAAAACATATCATCCTAGGAGAAATAAATTTGCCAATGTTGAATGTTTCTAATGCATGACCAAAGGTCACTCAAGCAATGTGTGCTTCTATAGAAGATTGCACTTAAACTTGCTTCCTTTGGATTACCTTGAGACTAACCAACCTAGGCCAAGAAAGGTTTGGGTTCAAAAGAATGCATAAATTATGTTTTGTAGGTATGCTTGAAGTTCACAAGAACAAAAAGTAAATGGTATCTTGATAGTGGATGTTCAAAACACATGACCGGAGATAAAGAGCAATTCAACAAGATTGATGCTAAAGATGGAGGACATGTTGCCTTCGGAGACAATGCAAAAGGAAAGATTATTGGCATTGGAGAAATCAGTAACTCTCAATCCTTGTCTATACATCATGTGTTGCTTGTTGATGGTCTTAAGCATAATTTGCTTAGTATAAGTCAATTATGTGATATGGGAAATAAAGTCACTTTCTATCCTAAGAATTGCTTTGTTAGTAGTCTTGATGAAGACAAAGTAATTTTTAGTGGTGAAAGTGTCACGACCCAAACCAGGGAGTCATGACCGGCGCTAGGGAACGAGAATTACTATTATCCGGGACCCGTAGCAAGCCTTAAAAATAAAAACTCATGCAAACTTATAATAAAAATGCTCTAGAATTAAAACTTTAATAATAAAAGTGAAGTCTTTATCATATAATGAAATATAATAATACACAATCCTTAAAAATACAAATTTCAGTTATAAAAACAAAATTAAATATTACAACAGTAAAATATTACTAATGCAGTTTCTAGAGTACAAATAAAGTTCAAATATAATATTTACATAAATCAGCCGGGGCTGAAGAAGACCGGCGAAGAGATCTAGTACTGAGGTCTGACGAAATAGAATGTCCTGAAAAAAAAATTGAGGGGGTCAGACCTCACTGAGTGAATTATTATTATATATATACATGCACTCTAATAATACAGACACTCAAGCATCAGTAAAATAATATATTATATTTATATAATAAAATATACACGCATTTCATACAAATGCTAAAATTCTGTTTTCAATAATAAAATGATTTTTAGGTGGAGGATAGGTGCGGAACCCTAATATTTCGCAATCTCAATAAGAATTTATCAGTAGCCAACAGGCTAATACATACTCCCAAATTTATAAATTTTTCCAACTTTAGGTAGTAGACTGGCCCCGAGTACACTAGGTCAACAGAGGATTCGCAATCTCACTACCTGTATGACTGGCCTCGAGTACACTAGGTTAACCGAGGATCCGCAGTCACCCTTTCAATATCCATCAACCTCAATAGTCAGTTTCACAATCGAATCAATTAAAATTCTCAGCCTAGTATCTAACGTATTGTCGCGCAACAGTCCTAGCGTAGCCCACTAGGTGGCACGTTCTACAACTATCCTTCATTACATTCTTATAAATATATAAAAATAATGAAATGCATATTTAAAGCATGCTAGCATCCATTTTTCAAAATAATATCCCAAATATATACAGAACATAAATATAAGCATTTAATAAAATAATAACATTTAATGAAGATAAATATAATTTAATTCTCATTTAAATATGGATGCTTGCAAATAATATTTTCTACATGCAATGCATATATATAATGATAACTCAATGTACTAATGCGATCCTCTGTTCCGGTTCAGTTAGTCCGGTCCGGTCGGCCTAGCTTGCGGTACAGCTATGAAAAATGATAATAATCATATTATCAGAAAATGAATATTCTTAATTAAAAGAATTTTAGAATTTCTAGAAACGACACAGACACTGACTCAACTCCTCAAAAACTCGAAACTTAGGATCGTGCCGATGTCGTGTTTTACGAGAATTCTACCGAGAATTCGGCATAACCTTATCTGTAAAACGGATATCTCCTATAAAGTAGGGCCGATCCTGCATAGAAAACAACACTTCTATACCACAAATGCTCACTGCTCGGGTTGGGCCCCCGGACTACACACAACGCCCAACCAAGCTCAATTAGAATCAAAATTATTAAAATAATAATTAAATACTAAAAATTCATCAAACTCATAAAAATTCCAATTAATATCAAAATCAATTATTTATGTATTAAAAGCATAAAATATATTCATTTATCAAAAATAAATAACAAATACCACATTAACACTTAAATTACATTAAAAATCCTTTTTTTTTTCAAAATTAAGTAATTAAATAGTATTTAATTACCAAAAATCAATTAAATTATAAATTTAACTAATTTAAGCAACTAAAAACTCATATAATCATGAATCATAAATATTTTATTAATCGGATATCATTTCCGGAAATTACTATTTAGTCGCCAAAAATAGTAATTTATTTATAAAAATTATTTTAATATTAATAATTATTTAAAATCATCCTAAAATACAATAATCAATAATAACTTACTTAAAATGTAAGAATTACTAATTTATAAATATATTTCCAAAAATTCATCTATTAATTAAATTTAACAATAATTTCATTAAACTAATTAATATCAATAATTAAATTTAATATCTAATAAATTCTAAAAATTCATAAAAATGCATTTTTAACACTAAACATATATTTAAATACTAAAATAACCAAAACTATAATTTTATATATTCAATATATATATATTTGGAAATTAGCTAAAATTAACAAAATTATACAAAATATTAGTTTAACTAACAAAAATTATTTTTTACAATTCTAAAATAAAAATCACTAAAAATCATGCCAAATAACCAAATCTATCATATTTATATTAAATTTATATATATGGGAATCAACTAAAAAAAATTAACGAAAATATATAAAATGCTAATCAAATTAATAAAAATCGATTTATACAATTTACTAATTAAAATCATCATTAAATATACTAGTCAACCATAAATCAACCAAAAATCAACTTAACTAAACCAGAAAAACAACCAAAGCTACTAAAACATTTACCCTGATTTGAGCTGATCCGGATGAAGATCGACAAAACCAAGTGAAGATTATCAAAGATGGAAGGGAGAGGAACTCATAGACTTCGGAGGTACGACCGGAAATGGCTCAGGCAAGCTCTGCAGTCCGGCGTTGCGTGAAGAAGAAAGGAAGAAAAGGGACAGCAGCTGGCGGCGGAAGGAGGAGAAGAAGGAAGTGATGGCGGCTGCTATGCTGGTTGACTCCGGATGCAGGTGGTGGTGGTTCGGGCAGAGATGGTGGCTGGGTGGTGTTTTTCACGGAGAAGAAGAAAGGAAGACACAGGGGAAGAAGAAGAATACCCATAAGGAAGAAGAAAAAGATGGGTCTGTCATATATATATATATTTTTTGACTAAAACTATACTTTTGGACCAACTTTACTTTATTCTTTAATAATAATAATAATAATAATAATAATAATAAAAATAAATATAACTATTAAAACTCAACCACACAATAAAACATGTGCATATATATATATATATATATACTCAAATGTGTATATATATATATATATATATATATATACATAGATCACACTAATCATATATATATATACAATTGAATAAATTACTCAATAATATTAATAACACTAAATAATATACAATAAGAATTTAACTTTTATTTAAATTATTACTAAGTTCACATAATAATAAAATAAATATTAATTCTCAAAATAAATTTAATTTTATAAATCAACAACACCACAATTTAATAAAATAATAAAATAAAATAATAACAATGTAAAATAAAATAGTTATTAACACTGCAAATCTCAATATCTAATTTTATAATTTAATTCATAAAACCGGGTCATAACAGAAAGAATTGATAATGTCTATGTTATTGATTTGAATAAAATTGATAACAAGGATATTAAATGCTTGATGGCTATTTCTCATGACACATGGACATGACATAGAAGATTAGGACATGTGAATTTTGAGCTTTTAAATGATCTTTGTAAACATGAGCTTGTGATTGGTTTACCTAAACTTGAATTCACCAAGGATAAACCTTGTGATGCTTGTCAAAAGGGAAAACAATCCAAGTCCTCATTTAAGCTCAAGAATGTAATGTCCACTTCTAGACCACTTGAACTTATACATATGGATTTGTTTGGTCCAACTAGAGTTGCTAGTCTTGGTGGAATGCACTATGCATATGTATTAGTTGATGACTACTCTAGATTCACTTGGGTATGTTTTCTTGCTCATAAGAATGAAGCTTTTAATGCATTTGAAAATTTTGTAAAAAGAGTTCAAAAAGAAAAAGGTTTTTGCATTACTTCTATTAGAAGTAATCATGGAACTGAATTTGAAAATGAATTTTTCAAAACATTTTGTAATGAAAATGGTATTTCACATACGTTTTCATCTCCTA
>CATIWK010377101.1:0-20720 GCA_949634005.1 Mallotus japonicus
CAAGATCTCCTTCTCTTCTTCAAGAAAACTCAAGTTTCAAGCTAAAACTCCACCTTTTCCCTCCTCTTTTCTCTCCTTTTCTCTCTATTCTCTTAAGAACGTTTTTGTTCTTTCTCTCTATCTTTTTCCAGACTGACCAACCTCCCCTTTTCTTTCCTCTCTTCCCCTTTTAACCACTCAAGCCTCCCATGCCTTTTGCCTTCCCAAGGGAAGACAAGACCTTCCCTTTTCAATTCCATCATGAGCACCACCTCTTTTGCTCTGATTTTTGCCCCAAAAATCAACCTTTCACGTCCCAAAATCAGAGAGGTTAAGGTATGGGGTCGGGTCCCTTAATGCTTGCATTAAATAGCATTAATGGAGCTGCAGGTGGTCACTGAAGAGGAGTGCGCCTCTTCAGCTCATGCCTGCAGGGCCTGGGCTGAAACGGGCCTAGAATGTTGGGCTAAGGTTTTGGTGTTTTTGGGCTGAGGTTTGAGGATTTTGGGGTTGGATTCAAGTTCGATATTTTAAGGCTCTCTCTCGAGTTCACTCTAAAGAAGTTTAGGTTCTCTTGCATTCAAACTCAAACTATTCTCATCATCGGGCTTCCGTTGCGGGCCTCAAAACCGAGGGTGTCTACAATACCTATACAGGCACTTGTCATTTTGAAGCTTTTGTTGTTTTGAATTCTCAGAGACAATGTAGTGAATGTGTTCTTGATAGTTTTGCCCACTGCTTTTTCATAAAGGAATTCCCTTAGGGGAAGGAGTAGTTTTTTGTATTCCTGCCAAGGTTCTCACTAGAGGTGTCTCTGGGGAAAAACAGAGAGCTTTATGGCATACTAGTTTTTGTTAACATGCATGTGCATCAAAGTTTTGGATATTTATTATCCAAGTTTGATTTTTCAATTTGGATTGAAAAAGGTTATGCTAGTGCCTTGAGAAAGATTTTCATTGCTTCATGTAGAAAGATACATTAATTTTCCTCATAGAAGAGTACATTAAGGTACATAGGTAACTTCCCTACCAAAATGACAAAAGAAAAGATAACTTTTACTGATAATACTTCTTCGAGTGCTGAATATTCCATGCATGGGGCAAGGTATTCCCTTCAACATTTGTTAGATGAAATGTTCTAGGGTTAATCACTCTAGAAATGCGAAACGGGCCATCCCAGCTAGGTGATAACTTCCTTTGGCCTTCTTTCTTCCCTGTGATCTCTTACTTTTAGTAGGTAATGTTTGACTTTTGTATTAAAGTATTGAGTGACTTTTCCTTACTGTGTAGCCAATCGTACTGATACTTCCTCTCTTAGCCCTTCTAGAAGATCCAAATTGATTCGCAATACTTCCTCATTCCTTGCTAGATCGCATGCTTGAACCCTCTGTGTGGGCATACCAATCTCCACAGGGATAACAGCCTCTGTGCCATATGCCAACATGAACGGGGATTCTCTAATGGCTTTCCTGGGTGTGGTTCTGTAAGCCCATAGCACACTATGCAGTTCTTTAGCCCAGTCTGCTTTTGCTCCTTCGAGTCTTTTCTTCAACACATTCAGGACTGCTCTATTAGAGACCTCAGCTTGACCGTTTGTTTGTGGATGGGAAACCGAGCTAAAGTAATGCTCAATATGTAAACCCTCAGTGAACTCTTTGACCTTTTAACAATCAAATTGCTTGCCATTATCCGATATAAGGATCTTTGGTACCCCAAATCTACACACAATATTTCTCCACAAGAAATTGATGGTCTTTTGCCCTGTTATGGTCGCTAAAGCCTCTACTTCCACCCATTTCATAAAGTAATCTACTACCAAGAGGACAAAATGCTTTTGCCTAAAAGCTGTTGGGAATAGGCCCATTATGTCTATCCCCTATTGAGTAAAAGGCCATGAGGCCGAAATGGGGTTTTGCTTAGTAGCTAGGATATGAATATTATTAGAAAACCTCTGACAAGTATCACATTTTTTGACCAATTCAGTTGCATCTTTCAAGAGAGTAGGCCAGAAGTATCCTTATCTTATGATTTTGTGAGTCAAAGACCGTCCGCCCATATGGGTGCCATACACCCCTTCATGTACCTCTCTCAAGACATATTCAGCTTCATGTTGAGATAGACATCTAAGGAGAGGCATATGATATCCTCTTTTGTATAATTTCCCCTCAAATAAGGTAAACTTTAACACCCTCAAAGATAGCTTCATTGCTTCATTTTCGGTCTGAAGGGAGTTCTCCAGTCTAGAGGTATTGGACAATGGGGTTCATCCAATTTTCCTCTCCCTGGATTAGAAAAACCTGAATGGGTTCCTGTATACTAGGAACTGTGAGGACGTCCACTGAGGGTAACAATCCACACTAGTAGTTGCCAGTCTGCTAAGAAAATTTACCTCAAAGTTACTTTTACGAGGAATCTGGACAATGCACACAGGTATCTTCTTTTCTTCAAATTAGCTTAAATGAGTTTTCACCAATTGTAGATATAAAGCCATTTTTTCCCTTTAGCTTCATATACCCCACTAACTGTTAGTATAGGTGGTATGCTCTAAAGGTCAATCACATATTTTGACATTGTAAATAATCCTAAATGGCAATAAAGAATATTCTTTTATCTAAAAGTGTTTATTTAATTTTATATTCATCCATCAACATAATGTTAAATAAATTTAGTATCAAGAGTTGATAATATGAGTGACAAATTTATTTAGTACATATGGTACAAAATTGTTCGTAGTCGATAAATTAATATTTGGGTAATATTAATTTGACTATCACCTCTTTCTATTTTCCCTAATTAATATGTGATACTAATAGTGGGAGGTAGTAAGTCTCATGCTACTTCATATGAGATATCAGAATAGACATGTGGATACTCATGTGATAGGTGGATCGAACATGACGTTAGATTTGTGATCGCAAGGATATTCACTTATAGTCAACGATCACAATCTAGGTCATAATGGTGCATATAGTCCTTTGACCTGAGGCGACACGGTCATCCACATTTAAGTGGCTAGGGTTTGTTACCGCTTACATACTCGTGTTAATCACACATAAGTATATGTAGGGATGAGTGTTCGACTAAGATGGGATTCATTGACTGGAGTGAACCTGGATAAGATCCTATGCTATCTAAGTTTATTCTTGATGAATAAGTTCCTAGCCAGGACAAACATGACACAGTCTGAAAGAGTTTCAGTACTAGAAAGGTGTTTCTAGTATTTGTTATGTTTTATCAAAAATTAAACTTGAGATGAGGTCATATGATACAGTTATTAGAGTTTGATTAAACCTTAACTTTAGGCTATATTGGGATCTTCTAATGAAGGGATTTTAATGCACTGTAATTATGACCAAAGGGTTCGTGTGAATCAATACATGCATTCATTTCTAATTGGGTAGTTGTGATATCGATGCTAGGGGTCACTCATAACTTATGAGAACTAAATGTGTAAAATTGGGATTTTCACATTCAGACTTGAAAGAGTTTCAACTAATATCAAGTGTTGATATTATCTTCTCATTGCCAATTAGACATGAACCTTATAAGTCACACCCAAAAGAGTTTCACCAAATCATCATCAATATTAATCTAATTATTGATTAAAGAGTTTAATCAATTAATTAAGAATAATGGAATTGAATTTATGCTTTAAGCAATGATTCTAGCATATCATGAAATCTAATTCAACCAAGGGTTTAATTATTAATGTATACTTAATTAATATGAGATATTAATTTAAGTATTAAATTAATAATATATGTTGTTTCTAATTGGACTTGGATTAATGACCCAAGTTGTTCCCAAAAGAGTTTTGGACCAAAGATTAATCCAATATGTTGAGAAGACCCATGAACCTAATCTAAGCCCATTTGATAGATGGATTGGGCTTGGGCCAAATGTTGGCCCAAGTCCATATATAAATGATGTGGTCAAAATTGGCATATTAGGCACATTATCTTTTATGTGTAAAATTTTGACTTAGGCAAGATAAAGATTAGGTTACATGTATTTATCACATTGATAAATGTGAGAGGATGAATATAGACATTATACATTAGATGTATTTCTACATTCTTCTTTGTACACTAGTAAGTTACTTATACAAATTGTATACTTACTTATCCTTTTAATATCATGGATGATGTCATAAGGTGCTTGCTTTCTTTATATATATAGCCTAAGACATTTTATATGTTTTGGATGGTTAGACACACCAAAATAGAAACAACATCTACTAAACACAAACCCAAAGTATTCTTGCAAAAGATTAAAATTAGTGCAAGTTTTGTGAGGGTCATTTGAGAGGGTAGTTATCAAATCTAAGCAAGAAGGTGACTTAGTGGAGATTTGGTGTTTCAAGCTAGAGGCCTAACGTTTGGGAGGCTAAAGCATTTGATTCAAGAGTTGAACCTAACTACATCAAAGCTTGTAGATAACTATTATGGTCTACATTAAACTTAGGAGTTTGTAAGTATTCTTAAACTTAGAGTTCCTAGGTTGATGTATGTATGTGTTGTTTGCTATTTAGCTATGTTTAAAATGCAAAATGGATCCTTGGGATTGGAATTCTTCATGTGATGAAAGGTTATGTTAAGCAAAATTTTTGAAATTTGCCCTGCTTAGGTTTGTGCTCACCACACAAGTCTTTAATGCCTAAGTAGCATAACCAATTTCTTTCACTAACTTTATTCACAATCAGTTAAGAGTCATTGTGTATTTTCACATCAGAAACCTTAATGGCTTGAGCCAGTCTAAGTCCTGCCACTACAGCCTTATATTCAATAACATTGTTTGAGGAGGGAAAATCCAAGCGGAGTGATTGTTTGGATTCAAATCCCTGTGGCCCTTTCAATAATACTCCTACACCACTTCCCTCATTGCAAAATGACCCAACAACATTGAGATTCCAGTGGTAGATTGCCCCAGTGGAAGAACTAGCTACGAGATTAAATTTTGGGATAAGTATAATTTTGATCCCTGTGGTTTTGCCTTTTGGCAAAAATAGTCCTGTGATTTTTTTTTTTGGTTTTTAAATACCATGTGTTTCACATTTTTTTACACTTTGGTACCCTTCGAACAAATATTGTTTAAAATTTATGCTTTAATGAAAAAATAATATGCATTTTCAATGCTAAAATCATATAATGGTAATATATTATTCACCTAACTACAATAAACTCACAAAAACTTAAATTTAGATGTATTTTTAATTTACTTATGAATAAAAATAAATTATTTTTAAAATAAATTTACAATATTTTTAAAAATAACCAATTTGTTAGATTGATCGTAAATCATATATAGAATAAATTTATCATTGAAATTTAAAATTATATTAATTTTTCTTATAAAATAATGATGATATTAGTTAGAATGGCACTAAAGTATAAAAAAATGTAAAACACATGGTACTTAAAAACCAAAAAACAATCATAGAACTAGTTTTGCCAAAAGGCAAAATCACAGGGACAAAAATTGTATTTATCCCTTAAGTTTTTGCTTTGGCTTTTTAGTCTACTTTTCTTCCAGAGAGTTAGTGAAGCTGCATTCTACAATAAAATTTGCTAAAGCCAGTGCTTTGATAGTTTTCCGAGGCTCATACCTCAGGCCATACCCCCCCCCCCCCCCCCCCAAATTTCTATAGACCATACAATCATTCGCCTTATAGTAGTTGGCCTGTGTAAAGCTTAACGCAATGAAGCATCTATTCTAATAATCCCCTGATGGCCCAACAAATATATACCAAATTTTCACACAGCCATTAACAAAGAAAAAACCAATTTTTCAATAAGAGTATATCTCACCTCGGCTCCTTTGACGATTCGGCTGACATAGTATATTGGCTTTTGAAGAGGTCCCCTTTATCTAACAAGATTAACACTAATTGCATGATTTGAAGCCCCCAGATAGATAAATAAATCTTCTTTTGGAACTAGCCTGCTCAACACTTGGGGGGATTGGAGGTACTCTTTCAACTGGTTGAATGCCTTTTCACACTCATTGGTCCATTCAAAAGAAGGTATCTTTCTGAGCTTTTTGAAGAATGAAAGACACTTTTCAGCAGATTTGGAGATGAACTAGTGTAAAGCCACTACTCTTCCAGTTAAGCATTGTACATCTTGAGGGCATCTGGGTGAGGGCATTTCTAGTATGGCTTTTACCTTATCGGGATTTGGCTCAATGCCTATCTGGCTCACCATGTAGCCTAGAAATTTTCCTCCCCTTATGAAAAAAGAGCATTTTTCAGGGTTAAGTTTCATACCATAGTGATTGAGAATAGAGAATATCTCTTGCAAGTCGGCCAAGTGCTGTTCAAAAGTTTTACTTTTTACTACTATGTCATCCACATATGCCTCCAGGTTTCTCCCCAACTGGTTTTTGAAAATTTTGTTTATCAAATGCTGGTAGGTGGCTCTAGCATTTTTTAGCCCAAAGGGCATAGCCTTATAGCAATAAATTCCCTTTTTGTTATAAAAGAAGTCTTGTTTTCATCAGCAGGATCCATGGAGATCTGATGGTACCCTGCCAATTCATCCAAAGAAGTCAGAAACTCATAACCCACAGTGGCATCGACCAGTTTGTCAATCGACGGTAAGGGAAAACAATCTTTGGGGTAGACCTTATTGAGGTCGGTAAAGTCCACACATAACCTCCACTTCCAGTTGGCCTTTTTAACAAGCACAACATTTGCAACCCACTGTGGATAATCAACTTCCCTTATAAACCCAGCTTCAATCAACTTGTCAACTTCCCGATTTATTGCTTCTTATTTGATAGGAGGAAAGAATCTCTTCTTTTGATGCACTGGTTTGAAGTTTGGATCAACGTTGAGCTTGAGAGTCATCACACTAGGATGAATACCCGGCATCTCCAAAGGGATAAAAGCAAAATCTTTTCTGTGGCCTTATAAAAATTCCCTTACTAGTGTTTTCTGACTTGAAGTGAGGTCATAATTGATGTAGGTGCACTACTCCGAATAATCCTTAGAGAAAGGAATAGCTTTCAGTTTCCCCACTTGCTCGGTTCTCTACCCATACCCAGCATCCTTCACATCTAGCATTTCTGCCATTAAGACTTCCTCCTCATCTTCATCACCCAGGGAGATGGTGTGATAGTATTAAGCTTCAATCTGTCTTCCTTTCATCGTTATGGGACCATCGTCTGAGGGAAGCTTCATGCAGAGATATCTGATGCACAAGATGGCATAAAGCTCATATAAGATAGGGCAGCCTATGATGACATTTTAGGCTGTTGACACCCTAGCCACTACAAATTCTGCCATTATGGTTCTTCCCCTACAGACATTCCCCTTGTTGTCTTCTTCTCCTACAGTCATAGGAAACATAATTTTTCCCTCTACTAGTACAGGGGAACTATGTATTCCCTTGAGGTAAGATTTCACAGGAATCAAGCACTCAAGGTTTAGCCCTATCTTTTGAAACACATGGGAAGGAATAAGGTTGACCGAGCTGCCATCATCTAATAGGACCCTTTCCACCTTAAAATTATTAATAACAGCCATAATGACCATTGCTTCTGTGTGGGGAGTGATCACACCCTCTCCGTCTCCTGGGCCAAAGGTCATAGTGCAGGTGTGCAAAGGATTTTCTGTCTGCCTTTTCAAGGATGGCTTGGGTCTTTTGTTCCCTTGGTCTGTTGAGGTGTAACATTTCTGACGATCCAATGAACTGTGCCCCTAATTCCAGTGTTTGGTGGGAACATCAGCTATTTGTCTTTTTCCCGTCTGGAGGATGACGGTATGTCTCCTGCCGGTCCCTTTGGGGCATTATCACCACCCTGGATAAAGTTTCTGAGATGTCCCTCTTTGATCAGTCTTTCTATCTCGAACATCAGCTGGTGGCACTCATTGGTGTTGTGCCCTGCTGCTTTGTGGAAATGATAGAATCTATATTAGTCTCGGTTCTTTAGGTTAGATGGCATCTCTCGAGGCCATTTCATAAATTCCTTATCCTTTATAGCCATGAGGGCTTCCTGCCTTATGGCGCTCAATTGAGTCATGATATTCTCCCATAGGGGAGTAAAAGGTTTTGGTGCGGGCTTTTGAGGGAATGGTCTTGGCCCTATTCTCATCCTTTTGGGAGGGAGAGACTCATTGAATTCTTCTTTTCGCTTAGGAGCGAAATGACTTGACCAATTGGCGTCATTTTACCTTATGTATTTCTCTACTCTTTCCATAAGTGCCTTAAGCCAGCATGGGGATTCTTTGAAAGTGAGCTAAAGAACGGAGGACTATTTGTGCATTTTATTACAGCCTTTATGGCCCTTAAATGTTCCAATTAGGAATCTTGATGGCTTCCATGTTGAAACGGGCTATGTAATCCTTGAGGCTCTCTCCGGGTTTCTGCACTATGGTTTCCAGATAAGAGGTTTCCCTTTGAGCTGGTATGCTAGAAATAAACCTACTAACAAACAACCTACTGAGGTCAACAAATGAATTAATACAACCAGAGGGTAAATTGTTGAACCATGATTCTATAGCATCAGTAAGTGTTGTGGGGAACATTTTACACAAAATTGTATAAGATTGAGTGTAAAATTCTACCACAGTTTTAAATTTCAACACATGGTCCTTAGAGCCAGTGGTACCGTCATAGGATGGCAATGAAGGTAGTTTGAACTTGCTTTGAATGGGCTCTTGTTGTATGCTTTGTGTGAAATGAGAAAAGGGATTTATTAGCTGACATGTCAACCTGGTTCTGTCATCCCTTCTAGCTTTCCATTCCAAGTACTCCCTTAAATCTTCCTCCAATGCTATTGATCTGGCTGCAGTGTGTGCAGTGGATTTTTCCCCTATGCTCCTCTGCTCAAGGGAGTATCATAGGTCTTTTGATGTGTCCACCCCGGTTCTAGCCTTTCTAACAGCTACGCCATAGTCCTGAAGCCTCTTTTTCATGGTGCCTTTCAGAATTTCTAATTCTGCTCCCCAGCTTTCCCTCTCAGATCAAACTTTCAAGGCAGCCTTAGAGCGATCGCCTTGCTTACTTTGCCCTAGCCTCTTGCTTAATTCATTTCCTCTTAACCGTAAGCATTCATGGCCAGGCTGTGATTTGGACCCATGAACCATACAAGGGTCTGTCTCGTTAGTGGACTCATTATTCTTTAAACACAGCTTTCTTCTGGCCACATTGGGTGTTTGCACATACAACTCATTCACAACACCTTTTGCCTTACTCTGCCTCATTTGTGCTTCAGTTAACCAGTCCATTTTTTATATTAGATCGTTTAGTAGCTTAACAGGAACTTCCATAATGGGTGTACTCAGCATTGGTTCCCAGGACACCTTTATTCCTTCTAGATGTCCTTTCCTCATTCCTTCTCCTAGCGGAGGAGTTTGAGCCCGTCATTGAGAGCAATGTAGTACACACACATAACAATAAGGAAGGTAGCACTTTTGTAAATAAAAAATACTACATAAAGTTTGTTACAATACCAGGTACATGACCCACACATACTCTAAAAAATCAAAAATATTCTTCTTCCCATAAACGATGCCAATTTAATGGTCCCCTAGACTTTGTCTTCTCCAACTCAGCCTTCTTTCAGTCTCCACGTCATCAATGGGAGCTAAAAAGAGTGAAGAGGTGATGAACTAAGGGCTTAGGATGCCCAAAGCCCCTCCAAAGCTCAAGTTAGTATGGAAAATTCCAATGTAAAGGACTGGATTAATGATGTATTAGTGAGAAGATAATAGAAGAGTGATTGTTTTAAGAAGGAGAATGTTTCTTCTAGAGTTGCAGGTTTCTGGTTTCCAGAACAAGAAAAAGAAAAGAAGAGGTAGAGGAGAAAGAGAAAGAAGAGAAGAAGAAGAAGAAGAAGAAAAAGAGCTTACCACTTTAATTGTTCCTTTCCTCTTATACCTTGAGGGGAAGGTATGGGCTGTCATTGAGTAGTCAAAACATCCCATTCATGTCAGTTTGGGAGGTACAAAGGAACAGTAAACTCATGGGGAGTTGGTACCAGGTCTGTTGCAAGAGACCAGGAATTCAGTAATAGCCTTTTCAGGTGCATTAAATATGAGTGGTTGCATTTAATGCATGTCAGAGGCAAAGGTGCAGCCATAAAATAGCAAATGTGATCATTAAGCATGCTCTCGATGGGAAGCCATGGTGGTAAGTCTGGGATTAGATCCTTTTCCTGATGACGTGGCATGCTTGGTCAACTACAAGTCAACTTAATACGTGTCAACATTCGATTGACTGATATTTTTATGCACCATCAAGAGTTATCCTCAAAAGGATGTGCATCATAAAGATTATGTAGTCCTCTCTCAAAATGACCATCTAGTCTGACCATACACTATTTAAGGTGAAATTTTATTATGACTTTTTATTTGTATAGTGGCAATATCATGTATGAAGGACATTTAGATGATCAATTCGATTCATATCATACAAAAATAGAAAATAACCTAGTTGCATCATGTTGTTCTATGTCCTCTTGAATATCAAAATTAGTAAATCAACTCCAACTTCATTGCCACTAACACCACTGTTGCCATAGCCACTACTAGCACCAGCACCAACACCAACATAGGCCCCCTCACCTCCACTAACCAACAGCCCTATTGCCACCATTTATAAATCCATTGCAAGCACTGATATGTTGGGATGAGATATTTTTCTACACTTTCATTATTTTGAGCAATTCCATTTGGCGGGTAGGCCAGCACAAAATAAGAAAAAAGAAAAAAACTAAGTTAAAATTTCAAAAATTGTATATATTGAATGACTAAATATTAAATTGCTATTCTCTAACCTTTCTCAAGCCATGCTTAACATGTAGCATTGTCTCATAAAAAAAACCTGAAAATATCACTCGGGCATTCTTTTGCCTAATCATCCTAATCCACTCCTCCTTCCTAATTTACGATACTTGGTGGGGCGGAGGGCCTAATGTATAGTCCCTCAATAGTTAGTTTTTTTATACTTGTTCCAAACTGCCAGTTCAAAACCGGAATCGACAGTTCATGGTTCTAGATTGGAAGGAACCAGCCCTAAATCAATTTCTTCAATGGTTAGGGCCGGTTCAATTCGATTTTGAATTTGACTAATTTTGGGCTCAGGTTTCATCGGGTCGGTTTTGGGATAAAATCGGCCCTTGGCCGGGCCTAGGTGGAGATGATTTATTAATTTTAATCTTCAGAAGGGTCAACATGAGATAGTTGGGTTATTTTTCATTTCTTTATGATATGAATCAAAATGAATTTTTGGATGTCCTTCATGCATGGTGTTGCCACAATGCAAATGTAGAGCCACAACAAAATTTGACCTTAAACAGTGTCTAGTCAGACCATAGTATCATTTTGAGAGGATTACATAATCGTTATGATCTAAATACTTTTTAGGATGATTTCGAAGAATTAAATTATATTTTTGATGAACCGGCATCCCCGAAGGCTTGGATATGACTAATAACATTGATAGCATCAGTCAATATCCATGGCTATGTGGACATTGGTTCACTAAAAATATAATTCAGTTGTTAAGAATCATCCTCAAAAGGATGTGCATAGTAAAGATTACATAGCCCTCTCTTAAAATATAATTCAGGTGAATGTGACTTTGTATTTGCATAGTGGCAATATCATGCATGAAGGACATTTAGATATTCATTTCGATTCATATCATACAAAAAAATAATAATAATAATCCAACTGAGTCATGTTGTTCTATGTCCTTTTAAATATCGAAATTAGTAAATTAGCTCCAACTTCATTGCCAACAACACCACTGTAACCATTACGCCACCGGCACCAGCACTAACACCGGTCTCCTCACCTCCACTGACTAATAGCCCCATTGCCACCATTTATAAATCTACTGCAAGCACTGATATGTTGGGATGAGAAATTTTTTGTCCACTTTCATGGTTTTGAACAATTCCATTTGGCAGGTAGGCCTGTACAAAATAAAAGAAAAAAGAAAAAAAAACTAAGTTAAAATTTCAAAAATTATATATATATTAAATGATAGAAATTAAATTGCTATTCTCTAACTTCTCTCAAGCCATGCTTAGTATGTAGCATTGTGTCATAAAAAACTCGAAAATATATCCCATTAATAAAAATATCTCACTTTTTTAAATATCACATGTGTGCCCCTTTTTTAACAAATTATTTTCTTCCTTACCACCTTCCTTCATCAACGACTCACTCCGGTAAAAATCTAGGTCACTCCATCACTGCTTCTTTGCTATTTTCTTTTCACGGAGCCCTTGCTTCATTGGATTCTTTGTGTCCTCTAGTTCATCGAACATCCATTCTTTGTGCATATTCATCCTAATCCACTCTTTCTTCCTAATTTATGCTACTTGGTGGGGGGAGGGCCCAATGTATAGTCCCCAACGGTTAGTTTATTTTTTATATATTTATTCCAAACTGCTAGTTTAAAATCGAAACCAATAGTTCATGGTTCTAGATGAGGAGGAACCAGCCCTAAATCTATTTCTCTAATGTTTAGAGCCATTCAATCCAGTTTTGAGTTTGACCGGTTCAGAGCCCAGGTTGATCGGGCTGGTTTTGGGCCAAAATCGGCCCTGGACCGGGCCTAGATGGAGATGATTTATTAAATTCAATCTTCAGAAGGGCAGAGAACAACGTAAGGTAGTTGGGTAATTTTCCATTTCTTTATGATATGAATCGAAATGAATATCTGAATGTCCTTCATGCATGGTGTTGCCACTATGCAAATGTTGAGCCACAATAAAATTTGACCTTAAACAGTGTCTAGTCAGACCATAGTGTCATTTTAAGAGGACTACGTAATCATTACGATCCAAATACTTTTTATGATGACTTTGAACAACTGAATTATATTTTTGGTGAACCGGCATCCCCGAAGGCTTGGATATTAACTGATAACACTGATAGCATTAGTCAATATTCATGCCTGTGTGGATGTTGGTTCACCAAAAATATAATTCACTATTGAAAGTCATCCTCAAAAGGATGTGCATCGTAAATATTACGTAGTCCTCTCTCAAAATGACCATATAACCTTGTCAGACACTATTTAAAGTGAAATTTTGTTGTGACTTTGTATTTGCATAGTGGCAATATCATGCATGAAGGACATTCAGATATTCATTTTGATTCATATCATACAAAAATAAAAAATAACCCAACTACCTCATATTGTTCTATATCCTCTTGAATATCAGAATTAGTAAATCAGCTGTAACTTTATTGCCACTAACACCACCGTTGCCATTGCCACCACCGGCACCAGCACCAACACGATCCCCCTCACCTCCACTAACCAACAACTCTATTGCCACCATGTATAAATCCGTTGCAAGCACTAGTATGTTGGGATGAGAAATGTTTTGTCCACTTTTACGGTTTTGAGCAATTCCATTTGGTAAGTAGTCCTGCAAAAAATAAGAAAAAAAGAAAAAAACCTCAATTAAAATTTCAAAAATTATATATATATTAAATGAGCAAAAATTAAATTGTTATTCTTTAACCTATCTCAAGCCATGCTTAGCATGTAGCATTATATCATAAAAAAACTTGAAAATATATCCCACTTTTTTAAATATCACATGTGTGCCCCTTTTTTAACAAATTATTTCCTTCCTTACCACCTTCCTTCATTAACGACTCACTCTGCTAAAAATCTTACTCACTCTATCATGCTTCTTTACTATTTTCCTTTCACGGAGCCTCTGGTTCATTGGATTCTTTGTGTCCTCTAGTTCATTGGATTCTTTGTGTCCTCTGGTTCATCGAATAGCCATTCTTTGTGCCTAATCATCCTAATCCACTCCTTATTCCTAATTTACGCTACTTGGTGGGGGGGGAGGGCCCAATGCATAGCCCCCCAATGGTTAGTTTATTTATTTTTTATATTTATTCCAAACTACTAGTTCGAAACCTAAACTAGAAGTTCATGGTTCCGTATGGGGAGGAACCGGCCTTAAATCAATTTTCCTAACTGTTAGGGCTGGTTCAATGCAGTTTCGGGTTTGACCAGTTTGAAACTAGTTTCGTCAATTCATGAGGTAGTTGGGTTATTTTCCACTTCTTTTATGATATGAATCGAAATAAATTTTTGGTGTCCTTCATGCATGGTGTTGCCACTACGCAAAAGTAGAGCCACAATAAAATTTGACCTTAAACAGTGTATGGTCAGACCATAGTGTCATTTTGAGAGGAAAACGTAATCGTTACGATCCAAATACTTTTAGGATGACTTTGAAGAATTGAATTATATTTTCAGTGAACCGGCATCCCCGATGGCTTGGATATTAACTGATAACACTGATAGCATCAGTCAATATCCATGCCTGTGTGGATGTTGGTTCACCAAAAATATAATTCAGTTATTGAGAGTCATCCTCAAAAGGATGTGCATTGTAAATATTATGTAGTCCTCTCTCAAAATGACCATATAGTCTTATTACATACTATTTAAGGTGAAATTTTATTGTGACATTGTATTTATATAGTTGCAATATCATGTATGAACGACATTCAGATATTCATTTTGATTCATATAATATAAACATCCAAAATAACACAACTGCATCATGTTGTTCTATGTCCTCTTGAGTATCAAAATTAGTAAATCAGCTCTAACTTCATTGCCACCACCAGCATCAGCACCAACACCGGCCCCCTCACCTCCACTGACTAACAGCCCTTTTCCACCATTTATAAATATGTTTCAAGTACTGATATGTTAGGATGAGAAATTTTTTTGTCCACTTTTATAGTTTTAAGCAATTCCATTTGGCAGGTAGGCCTGCACATAACAAGAAAAAGAAAAAAAATATAAGTTAAAATTTCAAAATTATATATATTAATGACCAAAAATTAAATTGCTATTCTCTAACCTCTCTCAAGCCATGCTTATCATGTAGCATTATGTTATAAAAAAATCAAAAATATATCCCATTAACAAAAATATCCCACTTTTTTTAAATATCACATGTGTGCCCCTTTTTTAACAAATTATTTTCTTCCTTTCCACCTTCCTTTATCAACGACTCACTTTGCTAAAAATCTCGCTTACTCCATCATTGCTTCTTTGCTATTTTCTTTTCACATAGCCTCTAGTTCATTGGATTCTTTGTGTCCTCTGGTTCATCGAACATCTATTCTTTGTGCCTAATCATCTTAATCCACTCCTCCTTCCTAATATACGCTATTTGGTGGAGGGAAGGCCCAATACATTGCCCCCCAACAGTTAGTTTTTTTTATATTTGTTCCAAACTGCCTGTTCAAAATCAAAAGCAACAGTTCATGGTTCCAGATGGGGAGGAACCGACCCTAAACTGATTTTCCCAATGGTTAGGGCCGGTTCCCCTAATGCTATTTTTAGTTGTTTTAAGGTTTCTGTCATATGGGTTTATGGTATGGTTTCTGCATCGGTTGTTTTGGTTATTTGGTTGTTTTTAGTTGTTTCCAGGTTTTAGGGTTGTTTTGAGCAGTTTAGGCTATTTAGTTGTTTTTCATTATATAGAGACATTTAGAGGTTTCTAGTTATTTTGAGTTGTTTCAGTTGTTTGGTTGTATTTGCTTCTTTTGAGTTATTTTAAGTAGTTTCAGCTGATTAATTGTTTCTCATTGTTTTTTGTTATTTTAAGTTGTTTTGACGTTTCTGGTTGTTTTGAGTTGTTTCGATTGTTTTTTGGTTGCTCAATGTTTGGTTGTTTAGCAACGACTGGATTCTTGAAAAAATCATACAAAATAAATCTCAACTCAAACATAAAAAGCCTTTTAATTTTTTCTTCAATTAACACAAAACAAGAAAACTCATAAGAAATATTTACATAATATTTACATAAGAGAAAAAATAGAAGATTTAGGAAAAATGCTAAAACGCACACTCATGGCTAGATGAACAATATGAAAGTCTCATTTGAAGTTTCTACAATAACAGAACATATTTCAATAGGTACATGTCCGTATTCTTTTCATCTATTGCTCAGCGTTTGGTTATTTAGCAACGACTGGATTCTTAAAAAAATCATAGAAAATAAATCTCAACTCAAACATAAAAGACCTTTTAATTTTTTCTTCAATTAACACAAAACAATAAAACTCATAAGAAATATTTACACATATTTACATAAGAGAAAAAATAGAAGATTTAAGAAAAATGCTAAAACGCACAGTCACGGTTAGATGAATAATATGAAAGTCTCATTTGAGTTTCTATAATAACAGAACATATTTCAACAAGTACATGTCTGTATTCTTTTCATCTATTGTTTAGAAAAATGCTAAAACGCACACTCATGGTTAGATAAATAATATGAAAGTCTCATTTGAAGTTTCTACAATAACATAACATATTTCAACAGGTACATGTTCGTATTCTTTTCATTTGTTGCTCAGTGTTTGGTTATTTAGCAATGACCGGATTCTTGAAAAAATCATAGAAAATAAATCTCAACTCAAACATAAAAAACCTTCTAATTTTTTCTTCAATTAACATAAAACAGGAAAACTCATAAGAAATATTTACACAATATTTACATAAGAGAAAAAATATAAGATTTAAGATAAATGCTAAAATGCACACTCACGATTAGATGAATGATATGAAAGTCTCAAATGAAGTTTTTACAATAACAGAACATATTTTAACAAGTACATGTCTGTATTCTTTTCATATGTAATAATGATCAAAATTGTTCTTTTCCACCAACTAAAACTATTGACCTAAACTCAAAAACATGTCGCTACCCTTAGTAGTGGAAAGGAACCCCTTTGTGCATACTCGTGTAATTGATTTAAATACATAAAGTATTCTCAAATAGTAGGAGAAGGATCAGAAATGGGAGTTTGATTCAAAGTTGAAGTAAAAATTAAGGACTAGTGGCGTGGTTAAACTAGAACTCTAGATTATCCTTGCATTATAAGCCTTATAGATTGCCGAATTATCCTTGTACTATATGCCAACAAATTACCGAATCACCCTCCTGTAATTGATGCATAACTCGCCAAGTATTATTGCCATTTATGCTTTTAGGATAAGTACAAAAAAGTATCATGTGGTTAGACGCATTTTCACTTAAAGACTTATGGTTTTTTTTTCATAACATTTAAAGGTATGCAGTTTCATTTTCTGACACTTTAATACCCTATCAACAAACATCGTTATTATTTTGTAATGCAACTTCAATATAACATTCCCTCTCAATAATACAAATGTTTTACACGTGATTTACCATCAATATAATTATTTAGATACTTTTAAAAATATTACAATTTTATTTTAAAAATTATTTCTTTTTATTCATAATAAAATTAAAAATAATCTTATTTTTATTTATTGTGAATTTATTTTAGTTAATTGAATGTTATACTACTTAACAAATAATTTTGCTATTAAAAATACATATTATTTTAACATTATGTCATATATTTTGGAAGTGTCTCTCTCGTCAAAGGCTAGAGTAGATATTTAATTCAATGTTTAGTGTTTGATAGTAAGTGAGGAAGAATCGTTTGGTGTTTGTTAATTTGTGTCTCTCTTGCTTAAAGCCAAAGTAGATATGTTTTATCTTTTCAGTTTTTGAAAGATGAGTATTCTCTCATGGAACTGCCAAGGAGTTGGGAATAGAATCACAAGGAAATACCTCAAAGACTTAATCTGGAAACATAATCTAGAGATAGTCTTCCTAATGGAAACAAAGCAAGACTACAATAAGATGGAAGAGATAAGGAGACATACAAAGTTCAAGTGCAGTAAGTATGTGGATCCATATGATAGATCAGGTGGTCTAGCAATCTGGTGGACAGACGAATGGGATATTCATGTGAGAATGAAATTGAAGAATATGATTCATGTGGTAATGAAGGGAGATCTAGAATGGTTCCTTACTGGGTTTTATGGAGCACCTGACACACATGACAGAGAAAGAGTTTTGGCAGAAATAACAGATCTGAAAATGGGAGAAGGCCAACCATGGTTAATAGTAGGTGATTTCAACATGTACGAGCTAGTTATAGATAAAATGGGTGAAAGAGGAGTGAACTGGAACCAAATAGCTATATTTCATGATGTTTTGAACTAAAATAACTTGATGGAGCTTGACTTTAAAGGCGGACGATTCACTTGACATAACGGTCAGATCAGGGCTTCTAGAATTATGGTAAGGTTGGATAAAGCAGTGTCAAACATAAGATAGAGAGAGGCTTTTGAAAGTGCCCAAGTCATCTATGAAATTTTTAGAGCATCTGATCACTGGTGAATAGCGGTAAAATTGCAATGGCTAATAATTAGATACAAAAAAATTTTCAAATATGAGCTTAAATGGAGTAGAGATGTTGGCTGCAAAGAGATAATCAGGCAGACCTAGGACATAAGGGAGAATAAGCAATTTAGAAGTTCCATCAGTCAAAAGTTAATAAAGTGTGCTAAGGAATTAATAAAGTGGAGCAGAACAAAGCTCCAAAATTCAAAAAAGAGAATAGAAGAGTTGAGAATGAAGATTAATGTGCTTTAAGAAGGAATGGTTATAGAGGTGGCAAAAATGAAGGAGAATAAGCTTAAAAAACAATTACAAGAAATGTGGGAAATTGAGGAACTACATTGGTTGCAAAGATCAAAGGTGGATTGGCTTAGAGAGGGCGATAAAACACCAGATTTTTTCACATGGTAACAGTTCAAAGAAGAGCCAGAAATAAGATTATCAGATTAAAAGCAGACAATGGTATATTGTTAACTACAAAAGCTTATATCAAAGTTGAGGTTCAGAACTATTTTAATAGTCTCTACAGAGAAGAGCAAATTGAGGCTCTTCCGGGTATCCTTGACAGCATTCCTAGGGTGGTAACGGATGTGATGAACCAAAATTTAACGGCAGCAATTACTGATGAAGAAGTCAGAATAGCAGTGTTTCAAATAGGAGGCCTTAAAGCATCAGGACCTGATGATTACCCAGGTATGTTTTTCAGTCTAATTGGGAAATTGTCAAGCATGATGTCATTACAATGGTAAGAGAATTCTATAGATCCTTTAGCCTTGATCCTAATCTTAACAAGACACATAAGCCCTTGTTCTTAAAGTAAAATGCCCTGAGAAAATTTTATAATTTTGTCCCATCAGTTACTGCAATTTTGCATATAAAATTATTGCCAAAACTTTAGCTAATAGGCTAAGAAAATGCTTGCAAAATATTATCTCTCCACAACAAACCACTTTTATGCCTAACCGTAGTATTCAAGAGAGTATCATCATCACTCATGAGGCTATCCATGGATTGAAAAATAGAAGGAAGGGGAAAACTAATAGTATGGTAGTAAAGCTTGACATGGAAAAAGCATATGATAAGGTGAGTTGGAGTTTTGTTCAAGAGGTAATGGGCAAGTTGGGATTTAGTCCACTTTGGATCAGATATGTAATGAATTGTATCTCGTCAGTTTCATATGAAGTAATTCTCAACGGTATGCCCTTGAATCCTATTAAGCCGAGTAGAGGCTTACGCCAAAGAGACCCATTATCTCCTTATATATTTATCATGGTGGCAGATATTCTATCGAGAATGCTCATACAAGAAGTGAGGGAAAGGAATATCATGGGTTACAAAATTAATAGAAGAGTTGCACCGGTGACTCATATTTAATTTGTCGATGATATGATCCTATTTAGTAGAGCTGACGTAGAAGAAGCAAGAAGAATACAAAGAATTCTCACCTTGCATAGCATAGCATCAGCCAAAAAATAAACTGAAATAAATCAGGGATATTATTTAGTTCTTATACTCCACACCAACAGAGAAGAAAGATCACGGAGATCTTTGGAGTGGAGGAGGTGAGTGGTTTCTCCAGATATTTAGGGATTCCCGCAGAATGGGGGAGATCAAAGCTCCAATTGTGCAATTCCATTTGTGAAAGGGCTCTTCAAAAGGTACAAGGATGGAAGGCCAAACTTCTGTCCTCAGCAGGAGAAGAGGTTTTAATTAAAGCAATCTTACAAGCCATTCCGTCCTATATCATGACAATATTTAAATTACTTGTTGCAATCATCAAAACAATCAAGCAATTTATAAATAACTTCTGGTGGTCTCTCAAAGATAGGGAAAAAAAGATCCATCATATCTCTTAGCGAAAGCTGACAAAAAATAAAATGGAGGGTGGGCTATGTTAGGAATTGATTATGCAACTAAAACATCTAATGTTTAGTTAGGTAAATTTCAAAAATTTACTCTACATAATCCTTGATCCAATCAAGAATTCCAATCCCTAGGATCCAAGTTGCAATTAACACATAACTAATCATCATAGCATCACAAATACAAGAAATCAACAACCTAGGATTTCTAAGCTTTAAGAAACTTACTAATTTCCCAAGTTTGATGATGACCTCAAGTATTCTACTACAATGGTTGGCTTTTTAATTCAACTCTTGAATCAACTCTTCAAGTCTCTCAAGTGTGAGACCTCTAGCTTGAAACACCAAGCTTTAAGCAAATCTCCTTCTTGATTTGATCAAATGGAAAGCTTAAATCCTCTTTAGTTTTTTCTTCTTTGATCCTCTCAAGAGCTTTTCTAAAGGTTAATATTTCTTGTATATATCTTATATTGTTTCTTTTTCTTTCTTATATCAAATCCCATCTTTTTCCACTCACCAACCTACAATTAATATCCAAATATGCTTTTTAGATATTATTGGTTGGAGATATACTTAGTGGAAAATGACATCATTAATGTCTCACAAGTGATGATTAATTAACACTTTAATAAGTCAATTATTTTCTTAGTGG
>CATIWK010377303.1:0-11691 GCA_949634005.1 Mallotus japonicus
ATAGTCATTTTCTCAATAACTTATCCATACTCCACTTGGTGCTTGGATGAACTAGCTCAGATACTCGAGTGCTACAAAAGCATGAATCAAATAGTGATTCCAGTTTTTTACCATGTAGATCCTTCTGACGTGCAAAATCTACAAGGGAATTTTGATGATGCTTTCGTTCAACATAGGCAGCGATTTGACCACTGTTTAGAAAAGCTGGAGATCTGGAGAAGTGCTTTGGTGGAAATCAGCTGCTTATCTGGATTTGTTTCATCCACTCTAAAGTCAGTTCTTTATTTTTTTCCCCTTATATAAACTTGTTCAAATTATCATCTTTCCTTGTTTTAGAAATTTTTATTTATAAGATGTAGATGTTGTTTTAATATGTGTCACTGACCCGATCTAATACTGAGTATAATACACTGAAAATACATATTGTTTGGTTTTTGCTGATTGTGTATATACTGAGTGCAGGCAAAAACCTTTCTTTATATTTTATTTTTTGGTTGAATATTAAATGGAATCTCAAGATTTGAAATTTATCCAATAATTTTATTTACTTCTGTCTTAAATTATGTTGAGCACTGGAGGGTTAATTAAAGCATACCAAATTACCTTTTTTTTTTTATGTATAAATTTCACGCTATCTATCTCATCTCACAACTCTATTTTGACTTACTAATAGTTTTTTTCCTCTCATGTGATCAGGTCTGAGTCTAATTTTATTGATGAAATTGCTGATAGTGTTAGCATGAAATCAAGCCAATTGTATCCAAGTGATTCTCAAGGTCTTTTCGGAATCAATTCTTGAGTCCGAAATGTAGAACAACTATTATGCATTGAGTTAACGAATTGTGTACGTATAGTCGGAGTATGGGGAATGGGTGGGATCGGTAAAACAACCAGCGCCAACGTGCCATACAATAAAATCAAGAAAAAGTTTGATGCTTACTATTTCGCTGCAAATGTAAGGGAAACATTGGAAAAAGGTGCAGTAAAAGATTTGCGAGATGAAATCTTTCGTCAATTAGTAGGAGATAAAAGCTTAGAAACTGGCTCGCTTCATTCATTAGATACTTCCGTTAAGAGAAGGCTCCGGTCCAAAAAGGTACTCATTGTTTTGGACGATGTAAATGATTCTAGGCAATTAAGGTTTCTGCTAGGAGACAGTATTGATTTTTTTAGGCATGGTAGTAGAATTATATTAACAAGCAGAGATAGCAAAGTATTTAAAACTGTAGATGGGGAGGTACACATATATCCAATTAAGGGATTAAATGATAGTGAAGCACTAAAGTTGTTCAATTGGCATGCCTTTCGCCAAAACCATCCCAAACAAGAATATATGAATCTGTCAAAAAGCACAATACGGTACACTCAAGGCATTTCTCTAGCTCTAGTTGTGTTAGGCTCCAATCTATATGGAAGAGGAATAGAAGAATGGGAAGATGAACTGGAAAAGGTAAAAAGCATTCCTAATATGGATGTTCAAAAAATTATGAGAGTAAGTTATGATGGACTAGACAGAGATGAACAAAGGATTTTTCTTGATATTGCATTCTTTTTCAAAAGGATGAAAGAATATAGATTGAAAGAAATTTTAAAAGGCTTTGGTTTCCATGCAGAGATAGGAATAAAACGCCTACTTGAAAAATCTCTCAAAACATGTAAGGGATCTTGAATAAGGATGCATGACTTGATTGAACAAATGGAAAGAGAGATTGTTGTGGAAGAAAGTAATAAGATGGTTGGAGAACAAAGTAGACTATGGAATGCTAAGGATATCATTCATGTCTTGAGAAATGATTTGGTAAGAAGTACAATACAAATTAGAAACTATTGCAATAGTACTCTATTTATTATTATTATTATTTTTTGAAAAAATAATATTCTTATGTATTTATTAGGGGACTGCAAAAGTGGAAGCCATAAAACTAGTGAAACGGCTGTTTCATGAAGTTGAAATAAGTTGTAAAGCCTTCATGCAGATGCATAATTTGAGATTCCTCGAATTATTTTCTTATCGTTCAAATCACATTTTTCCTCCAATTTTATATATATATATAATTTATTTATAGTCTATACAGAGTGCGGATTAACGACTAGTTTATGTCTATAAATTAGTTTAAATAGATGAATTTTAAATTATATTGAGCATTATGAACGTGATAAACTGCAAATTATATCATATAAAACTTTTTTATTAAGAGATATTCCATTCATTAATTCTTATAAAAGATTAAATTATTTATTACATTCAAATTCAGATATTTTTAATTTAAAAAATTCTGATATTCGAAGGTATATATATTTTTTGAGTATTAATTTTTAATGCTTATTAATTTTTATCCTTTTTTGTTGTTTTCCATTTTTACAGAGTCTTAAAAGTTTGTAAAGGATTTATCTCAGTTTCTCCAAGGACTTAATTAGAATACCGGATTTTTCTACTGCTGAAAATCTTTGCCGCTTAGACTTACATGGATGTTCGAGTTTGGAAGAGATTTGTTGGTCGGTTAAAGCTCGGAGTGATAGTACTATACTAGATCTGAGAGATTGCAAAAGTCTTCGTCGTCTTTTGGAGATTCCATATAATATAAAAGAATTATATCTAAACAAAGATACAATAGAACAATTACCAGCGAAGATTAGGTCTGTAAAGGATCTCCAAAGTCTTGATTTGAAGGGATGCTTAAGATTGGCAAGTCTCCCAGACTCCATTTGTGATCTCAAATCTCTTGAGACTCTTAACGTATCAAATTGTGTGAATCTCCACCAACTCCCATAGAAGTTTAGGAATTTACAAAATTTGAGAGAGTTTAATACAGCTAGCAGTGGCATACAAGAATTACCAAACTCCATTAATCAGTTGCACAAATTGGAGGATTTAAATTGCTCGGGTTGTGAAGGATTGAAATTGCCTCCTTTGAATGGTTTGCTCAAGTTACAGAATATTAATCTAAATGGTTGTTATATGGCAGAATTTCCAAATTGTCTCTGTTCTTTAACGTCATTGGTACAGATAGACTTGAGTGGAAATAATTTCAAGAGCATACATGCTAGCATCAATAAACTTTCTAAGTTAGAGCGTCTCAGGTTAAATGATTGCAAGAGACTTGAAGTTTTACCAGAGCTTCCATCATCTCTACAAATTTTAGAAGCATCAAACTGCATTTTTCTAAAATCAGTATCAACTGCTGTATTGTCAACTTATAGATTAGAATTGGGTAACTGCATCAATTTAAAGCAGGAGGAATCTACAAGAATCGTGGACCATGTATTGAATACACATCTGTCTAATGATCAAGTATATATATCTGTTTTTCTACTGTGCTGGCTTTACAAATCAAGTAGCTATATCTAAATTGATTTGATTTTATTTGTACAGAGAAAATGCCGCTTGTGCCTTGCTGGAAATGAAGTGCGGAGAGGATGATGTATATTAATGACAGTGGATCATCTTTGTCAATCACACTCGACCCCAATGACTAGTTAATTGGTTAATCTCTATGTGCTGTCCTTGCACCCAATGTTGGTAATCCAACATGTTCTGCCATCTTAACAGACTTGTCTGGACATATCCGCTGTAATTCGTTTTTTCCAAAACCTCAGTCAGATAGGTATTTGTGCCCTAGGACTTGTCCGGACATAGCCACACACTTGTTCCTTTGGTATGAAAGAGTGCACGATATGGGTGGCATAAGCAAGGCCTCATCTCGCTTCAATAATAACGTATTGAAGTGCGGTATTCATCCAATATTTAAAGGATTAAGAGAGAATAAAAAAAAGAGAGGACGACAAGACCACAATGAAGAAGAAGAAGAAGAAGACGACAACGAATACTCATCAATGCAACCTAATGATGATGATGAAGAAGAAGAAGACTATTATTCATCAATGGAATATAATGTCGACTTAAATCTCTCTCTTTAGTTAATTCGCGTGATTTATATGTACTCATCAGGTACATATAAATCCTCTCTTCTTTTCACTTTTATTTTATTTTTCAATTGTATGAATGTCCCTCACTCTTGCATTGTCTTCTAGCTAAGGCATATATGTTATTAGAGCTATAATCTTCTGTCCTTCACATTATTATCAAGTATACATAATCAGTATTCCTTAAAGAACTATTTGCCTAATCCTATCATAAGCAAGAAATTGATCTCTGATTCCTTCAAGGGTTAATTGCTATTTGACGATGTGACTGATTTCAAACTATAAATTTGGTACTCTAGGACATAATGGTTTGTGTTCTCTATAGAATATTTATGATTGAGCAACAGCATGAGGCATGTACAATTGTCATCGAATAACTACGTCAATTTAAAGGAGGCATCTACAAAAATCATGAACCATATGTGCATTCTTTTTTTTTTTTTGAACAAAATACCAAGGATTTCTAGCTTTGTATGTGTTCCTAATACAAGAAGGATATGATTTTGTTTACTTTTAGGTGGTAATGCCCCTGCTGCTCCAAGAGATTTCCTTGTTCTTAATTAAGGCCTGGTATGAGGAGGGTTTTTGTCCATGATACATCGGCCAATTTGCCGGTTTCATTGTTGGTTAGACAATAAGAGCATACTGCAGTCATTGTTTTGGGCAGTTTTGGCTTGGGTATCTGAAGTAATGCTTCAACAGGCAAGAGTTCGACTGTTATTGATTATTATAATCGCTGGATGTTAAAATGGCCCACTCTTCACCATTTAGCTCAGGCTTCTCTTGAGGTATGTCTGTATTTAGTTTAGCTAAAGTTTTTTCATTTGATTACTTTATGGGGGGTTGTGTTGTGGTTTTTATTTGGTGGTGTGCTCATGGGTTTGTCCAGGAGGTGAATGAAATGTGGGCAGGCTTGCACGGTTTCTTTTAGAGGTGAGTTCTGATTAGATTATGCTTTTGAAAGTATTTGCTTCATTTCATGATGTAGCTTGGTTATATTTTGAAATGGTAATCTGATATTATATAAAGATAAGAACTTGGTTCCAACTTGAATTTATTTGCGATTCCCTTTTGATAGTTCAAGCAATCAAGATTGAATATTTTCTTCTTTTACATGGTAATTAATGTAAATTTTTGTTAACCATATAGAAATGGTCTGATTCTCATTTTTTATTTTTTAAATTATAAAAAATTCCATATTGCAGAGAAACCACTTTTTTCAATTACTGTGAACTCTCATTTGTTTTATCTAAGAAATGTCAATTACTTAAGTAGAGGGTTTATCAGAAGAAGTCTTCGATTCATTTCCTTGGCTGGAAAATTTTGTGCTCGGGCTGCATTTGGAAGCAATGTAGATTGTAGCCATGAATATGATTCATGTTATTTTTACAAATAATAATAACAATAACTTGCTGGAGTGGTCTGATATACTAAAATTTAAAATTGGTTGTACATTATCAATAATGTCATTAAGGTTTTAGTGTTTATGTGGGGCTATAACTAGGTTGAGATTATGATGACTGAGACTTCTTATACAATGGACATAGGTGTGCCGTGAAGATGAATGCATCTAGATATTATCACATTAATGAATTTCTTATTAGATACACCAAAGGCATTTAATTTCAATAAAATTGTCAATATTGCACTTTGGGACTGCAGATATTTATATGATCACATGGAACCACAGATGTAGAATCCACAAATTTTGCATTTAAAGACATTTGCTATTGAAATGATGGAACAAGAAGAATTGAATCTTAAAAACTGAGCTTATACATTGAAATAATAAAAAAGAAAACAAAGAATCTTATTCATTCCAAGCAATCATCCTTATATCCTTAAAATCCAGAAGACTAAACTTGATTAATTTGATGTCCATTATGATTTCTAGAATGCATGATTTTACAACTACTGCATATTGATTTGTTCTTAAAACAGAGGGGTAAATTTCACTCACGGTACCCAGGTTTTGGTACCTGTTTCACCGCGGTACCTACATTTCAAAACGTAACAGTAAACTGTCTAAGATTTGGTGCAATTTCCAGCAAAGTGTCCAGAGCTATTTTATGACCTAAAATGCTGACGTGGTGCTGAGGTGTCCAGAAATCGACATGATGGACCAATCATGTGTCAGATGTCAGCCCCACATCAGATCCAGGTGCCACGTCATCAGGTGACACGTCATAAAGTGACAAGGGAAAAAAGGGTAGTTCCATGGGTTGGGAAAAAATCCGGAGCTGATGCAAAAGAATCTTAGATCAAAGGGGTCCAACATAAATAAACTAGAAATTTTGGTTGAAGTGCTTTGCATTGTGTGGAGGTAGACAGAGATGCAAGACCTACAGTGAGCCAGGTAGTAGCTTCTGCACGATGGATGATGATCTTTATCCTTACCTACGTGGCTTCCAGCAATTATATGTAAAATTAAGGTAAAACACCTATTTTCCCCCCTGCACTTTTATTTTTATTCGTATTTACCCCCTGCACTATCATTTGTTCAGATTGAGTCCCTACACTTTTATTTTGGTGCAGACTGAGTCTTCATTGGAAGCTAATCAAATTTCAAATAATAGTGCAGGGGGTAAATCTGAACAAAAATAAAAGTTTGATTAACTCTAAGTAAGGATTCAATCTATACAAAAATAAAAGTGTAGGGACTCAATCTGAATAAATGATAGTGCAGGGAGTAAATCCGAATAAAAATGAAAGTGCAGGGGAAAAATAGGTGTTTTGCCTAAAATTAAACAAGTTGCTTATGTGATGTATATAACCAAGAAAAAAATAGTTGCTCTAGAAATAATCAGTTGTTTCCTCCTACTTGCATGATAGATAACTTTTAATCTTTTTGTAATAAATAATATTTTACATTTCTCTTTTCTTTTATTATTTGATCCAGCAATTAAATGCCATCAGTGAAACTATTGAATGTTTTAGATGGACTAAATTTAAAGTTAATATCATAATTAATGATTTGAGCGGCAGCTTGAGATTATATTAGTAGGGGATGGTTCATATATGTCTTAAAACATATGTAAAAAAAATTTATGTCGTAATTTTATTTTATTTTTTTGATAATTTTAATATTATGAGTTTTCTTATATAAAAGTAATATGTACATTAAATTTTATTAAATATATTAATATTTATATATTAGTATATATAAATAGTTGCCACTTAGAAATGAATTCATCTTGTAAATAAAAAAAAAAATTGCTTAAAATGTTTTTTAATCCCCGCAACGAAATGCGGGTTGATTTACTAGTATGAAATATAAGTTGGTTATATTTGACAAAATAATAATAATAATAATAATAATAATAATAATAATAATAAAGCACTATAAATTTAAAATTTTTGATCAAAACTTAGTGTAGATTGTAATTTTTTTATAAGTTATTTTACTTTACCGGCATAATCAAAGTTTAAGTTTGCTTCCACATTAATTTTTTCTTTTTACTTTGAATTTCTGTTAAATTATTTAATTATTTAATATTTTATTTAGATTGATTCATGGGGTGGACTTCATAATAAAGAAATCCATTTCTTAAAAAAAAATCCATCACAAACTTAGCAAAATAAGAAAAAAATCTCTCTTTTTTTAAATGTTTGTTTGTCTTTGGTAATAAACTAAAATGCAATCTCATAATTAAATTTATTCAGCATTTATTTATAATTAGGAGTCGGAATACTCTAATAAAAAGTTGCAAATGAATTTCAAGACTAAAAAGTTGCTACTGCATGAAAAAAGAAAAAGAATTTTATTTATTTTAAAAATTTGTTAAATTGAAAAAAAATAAAAAAGTAAAAAATAAAAAAAATGAAGGAAGCTACTGATTAAATTGGCAATTTAAGCAGGAGTTCATTCTTCAAAAAGAAACACCAGTTTAATAAATTAAGAAAAAGGAGGAGGAGGAGGATTATACCTTTCGTACAAAAAAATATCACTATTGAACTTTGTAGGTTTGGATTTGTAATTAGTCTCCAACACTGCTTTGCTAGGAGAGCCTTGTTGAAGATTTGCATCTCTCTAAATCCCAAGTCTCCCTTTTTCTTTCCATTCAATTAAGTCTTTATACTTCTTTCGACTTCAATTCCATTTTATTTATAATTATTAATTACTTTATTTATTTAATTTACATCGACTCGAATGTCTTAAGGGTACAAATGTTACAACTCTTAAGTGTAAGTGAAGGTAAAATGCTTGATGCTCAAATAAACAACATAAGGAAATTGTCTATTAAAAAATAGGAAAATAGTAAAATAAATTTTAAAATGATAAGGCACGATTAATGTCAAATAGAATTAGCTCAAAATATATGGAGTATAAAGTTTTATATTATATTTTTTATTAATAGGAAGATCAGACAATTAAGTGTTAATGAACTACACAATAAGAGAATTTAGTTAATAGAAAGGTTACCTAACCTAAAATATCATTGTATCACTATTTTCATTCATATTATCAACTCATGATGTCATTAAAATGAAGTTACTACTAAACACTGGTAGAGGCTATTGTCGTTTAAATGACAACTCAACTCGAGTCGTGATGTATATAATTATATTGAATTAATTGTTGAGAAAATTTTTCCACCCTTATAATTCTATCTGGATTGAATCAGATTAATTAGAATTAGTGAATATTAAATGTCAGTGATTTTAAAAAACTAACTACCACTAGAATTAGTAAAGAAACTAATAAGAAGAAAAAGAAGGACTGAAGCTTCTCAGAAATGGCAACCAACTAGCTCTACCAAAAGACAGTCACCGGGAATTGCATAGACTATAAATAAAAGGCATAATACATTGGTCTTCTCATTTTTTGTTAGTTTGATAGCTTAACTTATAGTTTTGCCATTTTGACACCTGAACTTGACTAAAATACACTAGTTTGCACTAATATGATGACATAATTCCACCACCTTTGTACTTGTCCCTTTTTGTCAGTTTGACACCTCTACTTGTAGTTTTTTTGTCAATCAAACATTTATGATGTGGCACATGCTGATTTGTTATTCCATGCCACGTGTGTTGATAGGGGTTTCAAAATTACATTTTAGCCAACTTCTGGTGTCAAAATGATAAAACTATAAGTTAAGGTGTCAAACTGACAAAAAAATGACAAATACAAAGAAACATGTATGTATTACGCCAAAATAACTCAAATAAAAAAGCTAAATTCCTCCACTAAAAATTTAGTAAAAAAGAAAAGCCTGAAATCATTCAAATTATTGTGTCTCCAAGACAACAATTTACATTCAATTTCCATATCTTCACTTCTTAATTTTTCATAGCAAGAAAAGAAGATCACAAGAAATTTACCTGTTCATATTTTTTTTTCTTTTTTGAGCTTTGTCTTCTTCAATTTCTCCTTAGGCCCTTTCCAACCTATACCTTTAAAATACAACAAATTTTTGCTTCAGTATAGTTTTTGTAGTAATTTTATTTCAATCTATTAATCCATTTTTAACTCTAAAAAAAAATCTTCATATATTCCTTTTCATATCTCATTTTATATTATTTATATATTTTACACATTACACCTAATATTTATATTTATTTTACATATTTGTTCAATAAAAATATTTTTTATTATTTAATAATATTGTGATTTAATACTAAATTATTTATTTATTGGTAATTATAAGAAAATTTTAATATTTAAAATTAAATTAACAAAACATAAAATTATAAATCAAACATCAATGAAACATTTATTAATAAAAAATACTATTAATTAGAAAATAGATAGATTATTTTAAGATGACCTAAAAAATAAATAATAATAATAATAATAATAATAATAATAATAATAATAATAATAATAATAATAATAATAATAATAATAATAATTTATTAAGTTTGTTTATTAATCTAAATAATTTTTGTTAGTTAACTATTAAAATTTTGTTTCACTTATAGAACATAAATTGTAAGAGTTTTTAAGATAAGATCTTCGGAAAAAAGAGTCTTATTAGGATAAAAAATACTTTAAGGTCTAATGTTAACTTCGATATAGTTGAGGGTCAAATTTGACCCTTTGACTATAATGTTAAATTTTAGAGTGTAATTGAGGATCTAGTTTAACCGTTTTGCCAAAATTAAAATTAATAGAAAGGGGACAAAGGTGCAGTTGGAATTGCTTTTGAGTTTTTATTTTAATTTTTTTTTTTATAGTGCTTACTCAAATCTGTTTTTAGTGGGTATTCTTCTCCGAGTGCTCATTTGAGAATTAAAAAACAGTGAAAAAAAAAAAATCTAAAGTCGTGCAAGTATTGTTCTTGGAAGTTTCATCCACATGCATCTTGTTAATATTTTATGTTTTTCTTAGAAGACCACAAGAAATTTACTTTCTTTATTTGTTTTTCTGACTGCAATTTGCGTATAAGGTACCAGAATTTATAAATCTTAAGGAATCTTCTTAATCTGCACCATTTACAATTCTCTATTCAGTATTTTCTTTAATCACAGCCAAAATTAAAATTATTAGAAAGAGGACAAAGGTGCAGTTGGAATTGCTTTTGAGTTTTTAGTTTTTATTTTTGTTTTTATTTTTTTATTTTTATTTTTGTTTTTGGTGAGGTATTTTTCTCCGAATGCTCATTTGAGAATTAAAAAACAGTGTTATTCAACAAAAAAAAAAAAAAAAAAAAAAACTAAAGTCGTGCAAGTATTGTTCTTTTGAAGTTTCATCCACATGCATCTTGTTGATATTTTATACTTTTCTTAGAAGACCACAAGAAATTTACTTTCTTTCTTTCTTTTTTTCTGATTGCAATTTGCATATAAGGTATCAGAATTTATAAATCTTGAGGAATCTTCTTAATCTGCGCCATTTGCAATTCTCTATTCAGTATTTTCTTTAATCACAGTTTTTTTGTGGTAGATTTCTTGTTTGGTGCTGTCATGGCTTCATCTTCTTCTTCCAGAGATCCAAAAAAATATGATGTATTCATTAGCTTCAGCGGAGAGGATGTCCGCCATTCTTTTCTCACTCATCTCTTAAAAGCTTTGAGTAGCAAACAAATCTATGCTTTTACAGATGAAAAACTCGAAAGAGGAGAAGAGATCTCACCGGCACTCTTGAACGTGATAAAAGATTCATATATTTCCTTAGTCATTTTCTCAAAAACTTATCCATACTCCACTTGGTGCTTGGATGAACTAGCTCAGATACTTGAGTGCTACAAACGCATGAATCAAATAGTGATTCCAGTTTTTTACCATGTAGATCCTTCTGACGTGCAAAATCAACAAGGGAATTTTGATGATGCTTTCGTTCAACATAGGCAGCGATTTGATCACTGTTTAGAAAACGTGGAGATCTGGAGAAGTGCTTTGGTGGAAATCAGCTGCTTATCTGGATTTGTTTCATACACTCTGAAGTCAGTTCTTATTTCTTTTCCCCTTATATAAACTTGTTCAAATTATCATCTTTCCTTGTTTTAGATTTTTTTTTATTTGTTTTAGAAAAACCTTTCTTTATATTTTATTTGTTGGTTGACTATTAAATGGAAACTCAAGATTTGAAATTTATCCAATAATTTTATTTACTTCTGTCTTAAATTATGTTGAGCACTGGAGGGTTAATTAAAGCATAACAAGTTACCTTTTTTTTTTTTTATGTATAAATTTCATGCTATCTATCTCATCTCACAACTCTATTTTGACTTACTAATAGTTTTTTTCCTCTCATGTGATCAGGTCTGAGTCTAATTTTATTGGTGAAATTGCTGATAGTGTTAGCATGAAATTAAGCCAATT
>CATIWK010377410.1:0-10252 GCA_949634005.1 Mallotus japonicus
GCCTTTTTAATTTATAAATTTTTGTTTCTAATATATATGTGTGAGAGAGAGAAAATGTAAAAGAGAAAAAAAATACTCAATCTAAAAGGTTAAAGATAAAATTTTTCTTTATGCTCTAATATATAGTGAATACTACTAACATGATCATGTATTTAATGTTACAATAATCTCCTGATTTTACAATTTTGTTAAGAGTTTTTTTTTTTTTAATAAAGGTAAATAATACTAAAAGAAAATGATAAGTGGGGTTGTCTTTTGTGTAAGAAGAGAAAATCTTGGTCAAGAGTTGAACAAATGGGATGATCTTACACATTCATATATCACTCTCAGTGGAGTGATGAGTGCTGATATAGCCATGTATTTTGTGGAATTTATATTCATAATTCGTTATTATTATTCACTATAAAAAGTTTGCCCTAATTCAAATTGTACCATTTTTTGTCCTCATGCCAGGGAGAAATTTAAATGAAAATTTTGGAGTCTTATGGCTGCCATTCTCTTCCTTTTTATCACAATATGATATTCATTTCATACTCATCTTTCAAGGTTAATTAAACTTAATCAATTCTCAATTTATTTCATATTAAGACATATTTTGTGGACATCATAATTTAATAAGTTTTACTTGGTTTTTTTTTTTTTTCAAAAGCACATAATACATAAGTTTAATTATATTGTCTTTTTTATTTTTACCAAAGGGATTTGTGGGAGGTTGGAGGGGAGGGGAAATTGAACCTCCAACCTTCAACCACCACCCCCAACACCCTTGCCACTAGGCCAAGGGCTTGGGGGCAGTTTAATTATATTGTCTGCCCGCCTAGTTTCACGGGCAAGGCATATATAACGAGGAGCAATTCAGTCGGATTCCCCTTTCCCTCTTCCGGTTCCTCCCAATAGATAAAAAAAAAATTTAATTATATTATATTTATGTGAAATTATTTTTTATGAGTCACGTTTGTTATTAATTTATAAATGACAAATAAAAATTTAATCTAATAATTAAAATTGAGACGTAAAATCAATGATTATTGGAATTAGCTGATATGAGGTTGTTTTCACTTAAGTTAGGTCCTAGGTTCGAGTCTTAATATATTTAGTCAAGTTAAATTAGTTGCCGAGAGATTTTTGCTGCATTTATAGTCCTACCTAGGTCGAATTAAATTATTCAAAATTTAGTATAATAATTTTTATTTTTTATTTTTTATTTTTAATTCTTTAATTCTTTAAAATAGTATAACAATTTAATACAAAAATATTAAAATAATTAGTATTTTAAAAATTTAGTTTGGTTTGATTTTCATGATAAAAAATTTGATTCAATTTTCTGATTTGATTCAATTTGGTAAAAAATAACCTGAAACTGATTGAATTGATTGAATGCTCACCACTAAAAGTTAATAGTTACTCTTTTAAAATCAATAATATATCAATATACTCAATTAGGGATAATTTAATTGATATTTTTTTTAGAATTATTAACGTTTTAAATTTAGTATAAATAGCTACCTTTCACTAATATTGGTAGAAGTTCAATGCTTTTTATGATGGGTGATTAAAAAATTAAAAAATTTATTCTCTATTGTACAATTCTCAGTCCATTGGTTTCCATTAGAAAAAAATATATACCAATATAATTGATGTTAAAACATCCCTAATGATTATTTCTATTTAAAATATTATTACTATTTTATAAAATTTATGGGAAGTCAATGAAAAATAACTATTTATTTATACTATATTAATTATTTAATTTAAAATACTAATATAAATTAAACTAAATTACTCCATATTTTATTTTGAGGATTCAGTTTCTGTATTTACTATTTTTGAAAGTAATTTTGTTATTTGAGTTTAAATTTTAGAAAAATTTGGTAAAAAAAACTAAAGCGTATCCAATCAATGTATATATATATATATATATATATATTAAATGTTGAGCTTTGAAGTCATTAAGTAAAAAATTTGACAAGTCTCTCTCTCCATAATTTAGTATTCAGTCATAAAAGTTTATGTGTTAAATTATTAAAATTCACAATATTTTTCTGTAAAAATATTTAAAAATTCCCTTTTATTAAAAATACACATGTTTTATTTGATATAAAACACTCCAATTCTATTATTTTTGAAACATTATTCTTACTTTCCATAAAAAAAAATTATATCTTTTATTTTAATTGAAATGTGTCTTTTATTCAAATAAAAATACTTTTCTTTTTTTAACCTACCCATTTTTTATATTTATTTTCTTTTATTTATTAAATAATTATTATTACTATGCATATTAAAAATAATATGTACTCTTAATAAAAATAATAAGTTCTCACTTTATATTTGATTAATTTGTAGTTTTTAAATTATTAAAATTATTTAATACTTTATTTTAAAATATTTATATTATTTGTAGTCAGCACAAAGCGCCGATTTATGACTAGTTTAAAATAATTTTTTTTACAGTTTTAAAAATATACTTTACATTTAATTATGTATTCGAAAATCATTTGCATAATAAGATAAGATATACACTGGAAAAAATAAAAGGTAAAACCTATTTGTCACCCGAGACATCTATTATTTGAAACAACTCTTTTTGTTTTAACTAAAATGTATTTTTAATACTAATACAAACACTTAATTTTTTAAAAGAAAAACACATGAAATGGTTTTATGTTCCCTAAAATTCACCTCATAAAAAATAAAAAATAAATTTTTTTTTTTTTTTTTTATGAATCTGAAGTAGAACATGTTCCAATATAAAATTGTTCAATAAAATAATATATTAAATCAGTTTAGGTATAACAAATAAAAATAAAATATCAAAAAAAATAAAAATAAAAATAATTCAAAATAAAAAGTGTTAACTGTGTACCATGCTAATATGCGGTCGGACCATGTCAACCCTTGGATTTAAAGGGGCTGCTCTTAGCCCCTTTTTTATTATTTTTTTATTTTTTAATTTTTTATATTTTATTTTAAATATTTTACATGGGAATTCAGGAATAATTATTTTAAATAGGAAAAATTATAAATTTGGTATCTCAACTTTTGTGGTTTTTCTATTTGAGTGTTTGATTTTTTATTTTTTTTACAATCAAGTATCTGAACTTTAGAAAAACATATCAATGTAGTGTTTCCGGCAGATTTAATGTTATATGAGTACTAACTCAGATAAAACATGACCCACTTTTATCCTAATTATTGGTCATGTCATGTGCCACATATATTTCATTATTTAAAAGACAAAATTAACCTTATTAAAGATTATGAATTGACAAAAATACCCTCAACATTAACTTCCACTGCTGACATGAAGGGTGACTGAATAAAGGTAATTTTGTCCTTTAAATAATGTAACACATGTGGCAAATGACATGGTTAATGACTGGGATAAAAGTGGATCCTGTTTGATCTGACTGAGCACCAGTCAATATTAAATCAGTCAGAGACACTACATTGATATGCTTTTCTAAAGTTCAGACACTTGATTGCAAAAAAAAAAAAAATTCAGACACTCAAATAGAAAAATCACAAAAGTTGAGATACTAAATTTGTAATTTTTCCTCTTAAATATTTTGAAGAAGGAATAATTGCACCAATGGTATCTGAACTTCTTGATTTTTGACAATTGAGTGTCTAAACGTTTTTTTATTCAATTGAGCGTCTCAACTCATAAAAAACTTTTCATATCAGTGCTTCTGACCGATTGAGGCTTATGTGGCAATACCAAAAAGGTCATGTGGAACCACTAGAAGCCTAAAAAGCTTCCATGTCAGCAAAAAATATACATGGTCTTTGGTATTACAATAATAACCCTGAATCTATGTTAAAAAAGGAGAAAAAAATTTGGGATTTAGGGTTTATAAATAAAAAATGATACCATCTGCATTCTCACCATGGCTACATCCGCAAGGTTGCCGACGACTGCTCTAATTGCTCCGGCGATTAACCCAATGTTGATTTTGCTAACCAGTGGCATGTTTCCTATGTCCGGATTACTCCACTTTTGTTTAAGGATATTGTAAAGGCCCATGTGAGTGGTGGAGTAAAGTGTTCGGCGGAGAACAGTAGCGAAAACATTAGAGAACAGTAGCGGGAACATCAGAAAACAAAGCAGCTACTCCTTCTGTTTGGAAAATGCGGAGATAGTGAAGTTGGTAGGGATTTAGCAAGTTTTTGCCTTGTAGCTGCATATGGACCTTGATTAGATTCAAGGGGTGAGTAGAGCAGCCAGCAATAATGGAATCAATTCCCCCTTCAACAAAAATTTTTGCACACATAATCTAGTCGTGTTGGCAAGTGGCACTACTCTACTATGCACCTTTGTTAATTTTTGTGTTAAAAAAATGAGAATCGTGATAGAAATGGAGATGACGATGTGGAGCAGTAGCCAATTGTTGTAGTTAGGTGGATGTACTTATATATCTAAGAAAAATGCATATTATTGGATTCAAGATTTTCTTTTGTTTTGTTTGGTTACCCAAAAACAAATTTGCTTAATTTTTCTTTTGTCTTGGTAAATAAGAACGTGAAGCTTAAGGTGAAGAATAGAGACAATAAGAGTAGCGTTATTCTTGAAGCTGCAATTGTTTCTTCAAGTGCGATTAGGACCGATTAGGAGGGATTTCATACATGTTTGGTTGAGAATATACTGAAGTTGAAGCTTAGACTCAAAGTAAATGATCCAGGAAGTGGTGACTATTCGCTTAGACTCAAAGTAGATGGCTCACCACAGGTAGTTTTGTACAACGGTGCAAATTATTACTAGAGAAGTGTCCTTTGGCCATGGAGAAAGATTGCAAATGTCTACAACTATAGTTTTTTGAATAAGAAGATGAAATTTTCTTTACCTGCGCTAATAGTGATCCCTCTGTTATTATTAGGATGATGCTGGATAAAGATGGATTTATCAAGTGGTTGGCATGGCACGAAACTAAGAGTCAGTGGAAAGAGTTATGGTCTGCTCCTAAGTATAAATGTGATTGGTATGGTGTTTGTGGTCTTAATAGCATGTGTGATCCGAACTATGTCAATACATTTGATTGTACTTGTTTACCTGGGTATGAAGCCAAGTATCCAAGAGATTGGAAGCTAAGAGATGGGTCGGGTGGATGTGTCAGGAAAATGCTAAAATCATCACCCATATGTGGGCATGGAGAAGGATTTTTGAAAGTGGAACATGTCAAAGTTCCTAACATTGCAAATGTCTACCAGAATCATCACCATGACTTTTATAACATTACAAAGAAACAAGAGCCCGACAATGGTGAAAGTGACAAAGAAGAAAGAGAAGACAGAAGAAAAATCTCGTTTGTCTGTGATAAAAAGAAGAAAAATCATTCACCCAAATGTGAGAAAAAGAAGAACAACAATCAATTTTAAGATTTTCATTGTTGGTATGGATTTTGATTTACAAACCCTGAATTCCAAATTTGTTTCTCCTTTTTTAACATAGGTTCATGGTTATTATTGTAATACCAAAGACCCTGTGTAATTTTTGTTGACATGGAATCTTATTAGGCTTCTAGCGGTCCGACATTTCCTTTCTGATATTGCCACGTAAGCCTCAATCGGTCAGAAGCACTGATATGAAAAGTTTTTTATGAGTTGAGACACTCAATTGAATAAAAAAAAAGTTCAGACACTCAATTGTCAAAAATCAAAAAGTTCAGACACCATTGGTGAAATTATTCCTTTGAAGAATAATAATAAGATACCAGATAGGTAAAAACTTACATGATATAGAACTAAATTAAATTATTTTGTTACATATTTATCTGAACAAAGTAAAAATATTGTTCAAAGAACCATAAATAGAAACATAATATATTTTTATTTTGTATTTATTATTTGATAAAGAATATTAAAATTATTAATTATTGATACAAAAATAAAGTATACTTATTTCCTATCAATTAAGCATTATTTATTTTATTTTATTTGTTACGCAATGGAAGCAATTAGAGTGCACAAATAAACAATTAAACACAAAAAAATAATGGTAAAATAAAGAAGTAAAGAAACAACACAAAAGAATTTACATGGAAAACTCAAAGATGGGAAAAAACCACAGGCGGAGGAGGAGAGGATTTCACTATATTGTAAAAGAGTGTACAAATGAGTGTTAGTGCGGCTAACAATAATGATATCGCATTTGCCAAACCCTAAAAATGGGTAGTTATACAATTAGGGTATAAGTGAAGACAAAATAAGGAGAAAAAGTAGCTTCCCAAAATTGAGGTCAACCAAATTCTGAGCCCCTCACGATTTGCCCTGACGATTGTAAGGTGCTTCATTCTGATCGTGAGCTTTCAATCCTGATCGTGAAGATAGGCAACCTAAAGAAGCAAGAAGTTTGAGCCCCTCATAATCATGAGCAGTACGTCACAATCGTGAAATATGTCTTCCTCAGCCTCAACGGATACTCATGCTCTCCAATGGCTAGTTTTTCATTCCTCACAATCATGAGAAATCTTCTCATTGCAAAAAGATGATTCTTCATTTAATGAAGTTAAGGGAGATTAAGGATAAATTAAATGCTCTCCAACAGTTAGAATTTGATCTCCAGCTATATATACTTTTCACAAAGCTTCATTTATGAGATATATGGTGGTTGAACAAATTCTTCTTAACATTCATTGTATTCTTGAAGCTCTAATTGTAAATTCTCTAAAATTGTCAAACGCTTTTGAGTGTGGGTTTAAGTGATCTAGCATATGTTCTAATTCTTCTTCTTCTTGAGTTAAAAAGGGAAGTGAGTATCTATTATAGAGAAATTGGTTGAAGTGTGAATCATTAAAACACTTGGGATTTAGTTTTGATTTTGAGTTATGCCAAAAAAAACTCAAGGATTGTAATAGGTTTGAGTTGAGCTTCAAAAAATCAAGTTGTAAATTCAATCTAAGTGAATAGATTGGAGTTGGAGTTGAAAATCCTAATTTGGGAGAAATTAAGTGGAGACGTAAGTTCAATTGAGGAACTGAACACCTTAGATTCTTGTATCCTTTTTCTTAATACTTTACCATCTTCTTAATCTCTCTTTTATTTCTTAAATTTTTCTTAATCCTTTCTTAAACTCAATTTATCCCTATTCACTGCCCTATAGGGCTTTTTCAAATATTTATCTTTCTTTCTGTTTTTTAATGAAATTCAATTTTGATTAAAAATAATAAAAAATAATCAAATGACATTAATTTTATGTTGGTCGGACACAAATGAGTAAGTGATGGAATTATTTTTTTTAATTTAGTCTAATTTGTTATTTTTAATAAAAATATGATAAATATCAAGTACATTAATAGGATTTATCATGAAAATTGACAACATATTTTTCTAAATCACAACTTATAATTTTAGATTGTTAGAGTTTGTGACACAAAATCTGTTTGGTGTGTTTTCAAAAAGCTCACAATGCATCAAATTTTGTGAAATAAATATTAAATTTTTGGGAGATTTGTGGTGGTAGCAAAGGTATGAACATGTTTTGTTAACCAATCAAACTGTTAGAGAGCGACATGGGCATGTATCCTATTGACATGGTATGTTATAATTGTTTGAGTTAAAGTTAAGTTTTCAAAGAAAAACATTGTTTGAGACATAAAATATTTTTTGAGACATGAGTATGTCCTCAACCATATTTGGTTCTGCCAATTTCGGAGTAAAATGAATTTTGGATAGAAGTAGACATAGACAAAAACACAAATGTATTCAACTAGACATGGGAAAGAACATGGACATGTTACAGGAGCCTGATTCACTATTTACTTTTTGGATCTATTTATTATCTCGACTTTTTATTAGAGCATCTCCAATCCATTCTTTATATAACCTAAACTCTTTACTATAAAGAGTGATTGTAAAAAATAGGACTCCAACCCACTCTATAAATCTAAATTATAGATTAGAGAGTGAGTTTGACTCTCTACATATAGAGAGCCAAAATTCACTCTCTATACAAATGTTAATTAATACATTTCTATTTTCCATACAAATCCTTGTTTTCTATTGGCTTCTTTTATTACCAAAAATCTTTTCCTCTTTCTTCCTACAATATTCAAAAATTAAAATAAAATGCTTCTAGGATAAAACAAAATGAAGAGTAAAGAGTGCATTGAACTTAAATAAAATTGTTTGCTTTTTATATTGAAAGATTTCTTAAAATGTTTTTTATTACCTATAATATGCTCTTTATTTTAAAGAGTACCATTATGGAGATGCTCTTAGGCATTACGATGTATTTTTTAAGGCATATAAAATTTTGTTGTAGCAGCCCTAAACACTCTCTATACCCAATTTTTGACATAATAATTTTCTCTTCCTCTGTCGATGGTTTTTCTCAATTTAGAATTTTTTACGTAAATCTTATGTATAATTTTATTTCTATTTTTCTATTGTCATCGTATTCTTTTGTTACATGGATAAATTAAAATTAAGTTACTTGTGGAATATGTACTTAGGGTTCGTTTAATTAAGTTGTTGCTTGTGGTTATTAGTTGTTAGCTAATAGTTAATAGTTTATTAATATTAAATGTTTAATAAAATCATTTGCAACTGTTATTGTTTATATTATTGATAACTATTCCAGATATCAACATTTTTTTTCAGAATTTTAAGATGTTATATTTATTATCATTTATTATTTATTTATTCAAATTATAATATATAAGATATATATTCAATTATAATTATTAATTTCTATAAAAAATATATTTTTATAATTACAATTTTGAATATTAAGAATAATATAATTAAATAAAACATATTTCTAGTACCTTTTTTTTTAAAAAAAAAGACTTACTACATATAAATTTGGAGATATGAATAAAAATATACTAATAGTAAAATTAAATATTTTTTCAAAAAAGAGTTGTTTCAAAAAATTAATTAAAAATATAAAGAAAAGTAGTTAACATTATAAAAATATATAAATTATTAGTTGAATTAAAATAGATAAGAATAATTAAGTAATTATATTTATATAAATGGAAATTGTTCATGAAAAACTTTAAATTAGAGTTAATGTGAATCGTAGCTAATAAGTATTCTAATACCTATCAATGACTATTTAAAAAATATAATAAAATACTATTTTATAACTATTGGGAAGTGAATAGCTATCAACTACACCAAAACAACTATGTCAAATACCCTTTTAAATCATAGACACAATTAATTTGAATTATCTTTTATTTGTCAAAATTTTTAATGTTGTATATTTTTTTAAATATGACATTATATAATACAATATGATTTTAATAAAATAATATTTTATTAATTAATATCGTTTAATCATCCTAATTTAGAATCAATTACTTTATTAATAATTAATTAAATTTATTAAATAATATATTATAAAAATTTTATAAATTCATTTAATATATTTATAAATAATATATAATTACTATATTTTTTAAATATATAAGTCAAATGATATTTATTTTAAAATTTAACATGTAATATTATGATTTTAATTAATTGGGTATAAAATAAAATATTAAATTATATAAAAATAGTAAAATAATTTACTAAAATTTAGTTGATTATGAAATGCATGAATCTTCAAAAATTATATAGTATACATGAGGGATAATGACATATTCAATCCTAAACATTATACAATTTTTACAATTAAGTTCTATAAGTTTAACCGTTAACAATTGAGTTAAATAAATAATTAAAAATAAACCGTTAGTTTTATCCTATTAATAATAGCCAAATAGATAATAGCTTTATTTTTGTCCACACGGGTTATGATTCAGTGAAATGTGAATTGATAGCTGCAACATCCACCCTTCACGTCACCATTGTTGCAATGTTTGATTTCTACGAATATAATTTCATCTAGGGCTTTGTTTGGAGTTTGCTAACATTTTTTTAAGGGATAAGGTACATTTTAGCCCTTAGGGTATATCCTTGGGCTCACATATGCCATTGAACTATGTTCTAGCTCATTTATGCACAAAAATCAAGTTTTATTAATATTTAAGCCCCTGACTCAATGGCTCCGTGTATTTAGATAGAGATCCGTTAAACATAAACTTGTTAGAGCATCTCCAATGACACTCTTTAAAATAAAGAGCATATTCTAGGTGATAAAGAACATCTTAAGGAATTTTTCAATATAAAGAGCAAATAATTTTATTTAAGTCCAATGCACTATTTATATTTCACTCTTCATTTTGTTTTATCCTATAAGCATTTAATTTTAATTTTTGAATATTGTGGGAAGAAAGAGAAAAAAAATTTAGGTAATAAAAGA
>CATIWK010377431.1:0-16320 GCA_949634005.1 Mallotus japonicus
GGTTTATATGAAATTGCATGTAAATAGAGGATAAAGTAATAATTAATAAGATAATTCTAAAAGAACACGAGACTAAGAGAAGTTGGTATTCCGAATCCAGAATTTCCTGGTTGTGGTGCTAGCTTTCTTTTAGAGAATCGAGTACCATCTCCGATATTGTCCCAGTTATTACCCTGGGTGGCGACTCCATCATCTCCACGCTATGTCTTTGTGATGTAGTAGTGTGTTCCCTAAAGCCCTGAGCTTAAACAGTGTCGCGGTTGCAAGAAACTTGGGCGCGCGCTAAACCCCGCCGTTTACAGTTGTGCAGGTGTTTATTAGGATAGATTTTGGAATTCAAGTCTCACCGACCTGGGTTTTATGTAGCCAATGTGGATTATGACCCTTTTTGCCTTTTTGTTGGATGTCTACCAGAACTTTATGAACAAATATCGTTCTATTTTGGTTACCCTATTGAGATGAGGGTTTTTTTTTAAACAACTATAATATATATTAATTAAGAAAACATTACATGACAATGGGCTAGCACAATTTTAACAGGCCATAACACATCTAGGCTTTGACAACATAATGGGCCATTGTGTAAATGGAGCCCATGAACAAAAGATAGGGTTGAAACCCTAAATTTTTGAGAAAATGGCTATAGAGGCCAGGCGGCGGCAACCTTCTCCGAATTTGGACTGAGCGAGATGATGATGTCCATTAACGAAAGAATCGGCTGCAAGCAAAAGTAAGGAAGGCAGATCAACCTCTGGTCTAAGTCATTCAACCTCCGGGGTCCACGATCATCTTCCTGAACAGCAGTATTGCAAAGCTTTCTAAGGGACATAACCCCTTGATGTGGTAGCGAGAAGAAACTAAGGCTCGGCCGAAAGGAAACTCCATTGATCGTTGAGACAGCAGCAAGGTAGCACACCTCAGCTTTCCCAGCAAAGCCAATAGCGGCGAAGAAACCTATCCATCTTAGCAGAATAACCTGCATAAAAACAGCAATCAGAAGGCGGCCTAAAAGCCTAACCCTCGGTACCATAACAGATACAACAAAACAGCAGCAGCAGCTGCAGCATCCAAAACAGCAGCAACAGCTGCAACATCCTGATGGATCTCCACAAGACAAACTAAGCAGAGGAAGCGATCCCTGCACCGAGTAAACATCTTATTTAAGAAAACAAAACATAAGTAGAATAAGAAAAGAAAAAAGAACGGGGGTAAACCCTCAAGAAGATCTCAACTATCAGAATGAAGACATTGTAGCAGAGAGAGTTTTTGAGAAAAGAGGGTTGTACATTGAGATGAGGGTTGTGATGCCATAACAAATGATGTGCTTGTGGTTGACATACATCTTTAAGAGTAGACTCGTGAGGTTCTCTGACTAGATTGGGTTATTGGAGCTAGATATTGTATTATTTGGATTATATATTTGTACAACTCATACTCTTATTAAGTGTATTAGCTGGAAGAACTGATTGTAAATTTATGATACTATGGTGTAACCTTGACCTATTCTATATAAGTGGAGTTTATGCAATGGCATATACATAATACTTATACTTATTTGTTTGTTTAAAAAAAAATTGCCCGTGGTGGATTACTATAAGTATACATATTTTGCACTATATCAGAGGTTTAATGAGATATGATTGGAAGAGTGATAGTATAATCTAGCAATGCTTCACACCGTCATTCTTCATATGGATGAGAACTATCATAAGAGGATGATGGGGGTGGGGTGTTCGATACAAAACTATTACTCAATGTTCATGATTATGGCGGAAAATTAGAAAACTATTGGTCAATATTCAAGATTAAGAGGGACATAATGGACTGAACTTGAGACTTCACAGCAACCCCATAGATTCCATTACTATTTATAATTGACAATGAGCTTTGGCTCCCAGTGCTAGCTAATTAAGGATTAATCATCTCCGATTGAACAAAAAAATCCACCAACTTTCCCATGTATATATTGTATTAATACATCATTATGACCGATGAAAATCTCCAAGATTTTTCTTTAAGATACCTGAACTGGGTACCCTAACATGCACACAAACATGTGTCAAGGTAAAAGAAAAAAGCTAGAAAATTAAGTAATTGACTAATTTCCAGTGATCATGTCTTAAGACGAGGCATGCATATCTTGTTACTCTTGCACAAGCCAGAAATGCAAGTCCAAGGCAGAGCCTTCCTGAACGCTTTGAAGTAGCTCTTGATGGTACCCATGAAACCCACATATAAAGGGAATTGCATGAGTGCAAATGCAGTGACGGGGAGGAAAGCCACGGTGTAAATGAGACTTCTAGACCACTGTTCCTTCAAATGAATTTCCAGCACAATTGTTGCAGAAAATGCCAGCATGGTAGAGGACACGGAGAAGAAAAGAAATGTGAAACCAAGTGTGAGTTTCCGAGGGAGAGAGATGCGGAAGTCTTGAAACCGAAATGGAGACGTGAGAATGGAAAGGAACATGACTACTGAAGTTAAAGAACTGGTGAGGGAGATAGTATCCAAAATTGTGAAAACAGAGAAGAAAGGGTAAGTGAGAAGAACAGGAAGGCCAGTCTTGTCATTCGTACCTCCTGGAACAGTGTAGATGGCAGTGAAAGCAACAGTAGCTATCAGAACGGCAATAACAGAACACGACTTAGATGTCCTTTTTAGCCATTCTTTTGCATCTTTCAGAAGCTTCGAATGCGTCTCCTCAAATAATTAAAGGGCTGTCTGACCTCGTTTGTTGTGGTGAATAACATAGTGAGAAAGGATTATCTTCTTCACACGCTGCATGTATAATTAATTGCTACATTACATCATATGTATTAGAAAAATTGATTAATACACTGATGAACTGACCTCGAACCACCGTAGCTCCCCTTGTAATTGCAGTACAGGGCTAGGTTCCTGTCCTCCAAAATAATTATGCATGTCTGCAGTGTGGTGCAATAAGGTGTTCCCATCAGTATCAATTCTGCGAACTAAAATAGCCATTGGAATTTTCATCTTCTTGACGTGACGAAAGATCTCCCTTTGGTGGTGTTTTGCAGCCACATGTAATATGTTTTGGCCCTTATGGCTAACGTGATCGATAGCCTGTGGGTGCATTTTTAATATCTCATTAACGATCTCTATTATACCATTGCTGGATGCAATCAGCAATGGGGTAGAAGGTGGCTCAGTTGCCTTCTCCAACAGAACATCAGGGAGTGTTGCTCTGGGTCTTTGAGCTACTTCTCTAAAAGAAATTGTGATAGTATCAGGCTCTGTAAAACTTGATACCCATGAAGGATTTTTACACACAAGCAACTTTGTGAACTTTATAATCGATTCATGCCTTTTCTTTTCTTTCCAAATTTTATCAAACACTGGCCATCCTGTCCATCGTATATATGATTAATTTTTAAATTTTACTTACATTTCCTTTGCATCTGTTTCAAATAGTAAATGAATATATAATAAAAATGAGAGTGAACCTTGAGCTAGGCATCTTCAAATAACAAGATACATCTTAGACATTACTGGAGTTCATGCAACTCGGTCAGTTATTTTGTGTAGCACAAGATTAATTCACAATAAAACAATATGAATATATATTGCTAATAAATCAGAATACAAAAGTTAAAAGTTAAAATACCAAATATATGTTTGTGTGTGAGTTCAGGTTGGGTGGAACAGAACATTAATTCTTGATCACAGTACTTTTTCTGAATCTTACAACTGTAGGTATAATGCATAAATTACCTTGAAAAATACTTGAATAGCTTGAAATTAGTAAATGAATCGCATCTGTTCCACTCTCCAAGTCACCCTTCTTCTTAGAAGACACAGTAGTTTCGTCATCCTCTTCATCGGAATCATTATCATCTGGAAGACCTGGATCAACCAACCAAACTCCATGTAATTTGTAAGTGTTATATATTTTCTGATTTTGGTATTGATACTATTAGATTGATTACTCACAGGCATAGAAAAATCCCATCAATTTGCCGATGGGTTGACCGCTTTTATAGGCTGAGCGCATGTTAGCTAGCAGATGAAGACAAGTCCTTCCATTTTCATCCTTCAACTCTCCAAGGGCATCATCTGCCCTCTGCAAATATAGGCTGTTTCTGTTGTTCACATCCAAATACAAAGTGTCATATGAACATTTGAGGCCACTTGTAAACATACTCGTGGAGCAATTAGATACATGTATGTATGTATAAGCAAGGAAGCAAGAATTCTATAGTTGAAAAAGAAAAAAAAAGAACGAAAAGAAGCATTCCTCAAATAGTAGGTTGTTTGTTTTAGACGTGAATTCGGAAATTAATGGATAATTAGTTGAAATTTTATGATGAAGTGATAGAATGTTATATATATACCAAAGTGTTGGGCCTGAACAGCAATATGAAGAATTGAAGTTGCATCATTCCTCTGGCCATGGATGCTCATAAAAGGCCCTTTTCTGTCTGTGAGTTCGAACAACTGGTTCAGTCTCCTTCACAATTCGATCAGCTAGGAACTTCACCATTTTCGTCATGCCAAATGCTGCAGCTCTATAAAGTGGGGTTTCCCCTAACTTGTTCTTACACTCCAGGAGCGTTTCTTCACAAGCCAGCAATTGTTTTGCTGCTTTAAGATTTCCTAGAGCAGCTGCCTCATGAAGAGCAGTGTTTCCGTATTCATTCTCAACCAGAAAGGGATTTTGTCCTGCTCCCACTTTGTTTGCAATTTCGACAATACTATCAACAAGCCTGTTGCTTCTGCTGTATATTGTAATATGGAGGGCGGTGTCCTTGTTAACTGTTAGTGGAGACATGATTGCTGTATTGTTTTCTTGGAAGTAGGTTCTCACTATTTCCCAGTCTTCTTCTATGAAGGCTTGATAAGGCACTGCCATTCCTTCAATGCTCACATCTCGAAGCACAACATCAATTTCTTCCATCCCCACTTTCCTTTTCTGTAGGTTTTTGGTAATATTAAAGTTTGTAGCCGATTACTAATAGTAACTAGCATTATATACAAGAAGTAGAAATTGAATAAAAAGAAGTGCTGTCGTTGTTCAAAAAAAAATGTTATGGGTCCCCCTAATAGAGCCCACATGTCTTTTAAAAAAGACAAATCTAGAAGATTTGCTTTTGACAATTCTTAAGGATTTGCTTGTTCACTTGGTTAGCATGCATACAATGGCTATAAATAGCCATTCGGATGGTCATTTGCCTAAAAAAAAAAAAGAGCAACGGGGAAGAAAAGCCACAAGCAAAAGAAAAGAGAGGTGTGAGCATGTGAGAAAAAGCCAAAGCAATTTTACTTTGATGCGAATAAGTGGTAAAATAGTGAGAAAATTAATTTGATGTTTGGAAAAAAAAGAAAATTTTATCAGGTGTCGCTTGTTAGTACCTTATAGGGTCACAACTGTTAGTTTGTTAGTTGTTAGCGGAAGAGGGGGAATTCTTTTTTTTTTTTAATTAATTTAAACCTGGCAAAGTCAGAATTTAAACCTGGGACCTTAAGGCCTCTGCCTAAGCCATCCAGGCTAGGCCTCTTCGGCATGTTTGGAAAATACCTTGAGTGGTACTATTTTGTGAGAAGGGAAAATGTCCAATCTGCACCTCAGGTTTGTGCCTTAATCTCACTTTGGACCCTCTGTTTTGGAAATTGGAGTATATTAGAATTTTACTGATTACAATCAAATCGGTTTAAGTCCTGAACTATCACCCGATGTGCAATTAGGCCCAAAATTAACTCTCTGGCCATTTAAACCTATACAAATCCCAATTTTGGCTCTTTAGCCCCTAATTCATCCCTGACCTCTCGCGTGTCATACACGATCTCCATAGAGAGAGTTAAGTGAAGAGTGAATAATTTTTTTTTAAAATGGCCGGAAGAGGCATACACATGTCGATCATACGAGCATGAGCTAACAACCACCTAGTTTTCATTTTGTAAAAGCACAATTTCCCTAAATTGTTACAAAATATAAATCGAAAAAGGTAAACATAGTAGCTAGGAAAAATGAATTTATATTGAAGAAGCAGATGGGAAAGTGATCGATTATAAACAAATCTGACCGTTGAATCATAAGAAATCAGGTACTGTGTACATGCTTTAACTGATGCACTGTGTAACTGATGCATTGTGTAACTACTCCATTATTTGAATGTGCATGAAATCTGATATATTTTTTTTATGCAGATGGAACCCATTGAAGTAAACGTAAGGATTCATCATGAAGGGGCTTTTGTTAGGGATCCAAACCTCAGATATTCGAACGGTGAAGTGGAAGAATTCCCTGTTTTTTATATTGATAAGCTGCACTACTTTAGGTTGGTAAAAATGATTGATTTGTTGGGGTATGGCCACGTACCAAAACTGTATTGGCTGAAACCTGGGGGGGAATGGGATTGGATTTGAGATTACTATATAATGACAGTGGGATACATGAAATTCTGATGGCTTATGGGAGCAAAAATATTGAAAATATTGATATTTATTGTGAGTATAAGTTAGATGTGCCTAATGTCTGTGAAGTCCCCTTGTTAGATTACTTTGTGAATGTAGGTACTAAATTTGGGCAGCGGGAAAACAATCCTAATTTGACTAGGATTGGACTTTTGAAGACCCAAATTTATTCCAATTCAAGCAAGGATGAATTATAACTATATATAAGGGATCAAAAGAGATGAAAGGGGATATTATTCTATATTCTAAAAGCCACAAACAACAGCTTAACAAGGGAACAAGGGTTTGAATATTGAAGCGGCGCTTAAACGAGTTTTATCTATTCTTCTTCTTTTTCATTATCTTGTTATATATTTTGTGTTTGTAATTCTTTTCAAAGCCATGTTTGGCTAAAATCCTTTTCGGGTTTAGGTTAGAGTAGCTATTCTATGATGTGATTGAACACAAGTCTTTTATTAATTTGATTTTCAGTTAATTTTATGCGTTGAGCTTAATGTCTTGTATTCAATTAAGGGCCCAATTGATTGCATGTTTATGGGTAGATTAACCAACAAGAGTTAGGGGAATTATCAGCTTAAGACTCATAGGACTTAGACCACTCGACCATGAGAGTAGGCGAGCTCTTCGGGAGACCATGACAGTAGGCAGTGGTCTACGGTGGTAAAACAATAATTGTTAAGGAACTCAATGAGTTTTGATTAACTTCTTAATCACGAGAGTAGGTTAAACTTTAATCTTAACATGCTTAATTAAACTTGAGAGAGTCTTTAGGTATTTTAGAACAATTATCCTTAACTGTGATCAAGGTGTTTAATATTTATGTGTTCATGATCTGATTGGAATAGTGAAACTAAATCTAAGCTCTATGTTTTAATTATTTGATTTTCTTTTAGTTTGATTTTTTTATATTTATATTTTATTTTCTAAATTAATTTTATTTGATTTGCTAGCTAAGATCATAAGTAAAAATATTAGTATTCAATATTCAATCCTCGTGGGAACGATATCTTTTGTACTACAATTCACGATCCGTGCGCTTGCGGGTTTGAACACAATAAGTTTTCAGAGCCATTTCCTGGGACTGGCAATATTGATATTAATTTAATTTTTACTTTTCTTAGACTAGTATTCTTTCTTTTAATTTTAACTTATTTTGCTATTTGATTCTTCAGGTGATTTTTGCTAGTTTATGAACACTCGATCTAAGGGGACAAACTTAGAGAAGATCAACCTTGAAATCGAGAAATCGTGCAAGAAGAACCGAAAGGAAAAGCCCGAGAAAGACAAGCAAAAGATGGCCGAAGATCAAGCGCACAATCAGTTAGGAATCGTGCTCTTCAAGAGTACACGATGCCTACTCCAGGAGACACCCATAACAGTATTGTGAGGCCTACCGTCGATGCCAACACATTCGAGATCAAACCATCAATTATTCAGATGGTTTCATAATTCCAATTTGGAGGTCTCCCAAGTGAAGATCCTAACGCCCTTTTAGCTAAGTTTTTGGAGATTTGTGATACGTTCAAGATGAATGGGGTTAGTCAGGATGTAATAAAGCTGAGGTTATTCCCTTTCTCTTTGAGGGATAAAGCTAAACTATAGTTGCACTCTCTAGCATCATAGTCCATTACCATATGGGACACGTTGTCAAAGGCATTCTTGGGCAAGTATTTCCCACCAAGCAAGACAACAAAATTCAGGCAAGAGATTACAAGTTTCACTCAACACAATGGTGAATCTTTGTATGAAGCATAGGAGTGGTTCAAGGATTTGCAACGCCAATGTCCTTACCATGGAGTTCCATAATGGCTACTCATTCAGACCTTTTATCAAGGACTCACCGAGCCAATGAGGATCACTATCGATGCTACAGATCAAGGCTCATTCATAAGCAAGACACCCAAAGATGCTTACAACCTTCTTGAGACTATGGCATCCAATAACTATCAATAGCAAGGAGAAAGAAGCACCCCAAAGAAAGTCTCAGGATTGCATGAGGTGGATGGGTGGAATCTTCTTAATGCAAAGATTGACATGCTTACCAAGAAATTGGAGGCCACCACCAAAGTGTCAAACTCAATGGCTGTTTATTCTTGTGAGCTTTGTGGAGGAGGACACTCAACTATTGAGTGCCAAAAAGGTCTCGCTTATCAAGATCAATCCATAGAGCAACTCAATGCTCTAAATAATTTCCAAAGAGGTCAAGGAAATCCCTACTCCAACACATATAATTTGGGATGGCGTAATCACCCAAACTTTTCATAGTCTAATCAAGAAGGGTGCAAGACACTAACCAAGGATTGAAGCAGCGCCCACCTGGTTTCAAATAAATGAACACTTTTCATCAACAAAGTGAGAACAAACCTAATCTTGAAAATATGATGGAGAAGTTTCTAAGGGGTCAAGAGGAGCAACGAGAGGATATTAAGAATTTGACATCTCAAATAAGACAACTTTTTGCCTATAATAAGATGTTGGAAAACCAATTTTCATCCCAAACATCTCAAATTAGTTAGCTCTTTGTGTATGGAAAGATGTTAGAGAATCAAATTGCTTCACAAGCTAGTGCCTCTAATTTTTGACAATTGGGTAAACTTCCTAGCCAACCCGAGAATCCAAGAGAGCATGTGAATGCAATAATGCTTCAAAGTGGAAAGCAACTACCTGAGGTGGGGATAAAAAAGGAAGAAGAATAGGTTTTAAAAGATTTTCATAAGGAAGAAAAACAGACTAATGAATGCATTGAAGAGAAGGGATCCAAGAAAGAAGAGGTACCTAAAACTATCACCCCACCACTACCCTTCCCTCAAAGGCAACAAAGGAGCAAACAGCATTTTGGGAAGTTTTTAAAGGCATTCCAACAGCTTAAACTAAACATACCAATTTTAGATGTGATCAATATGATGCCCGCCTATGCAAAGTTCCTGAAAGACATCATTTCATACAAACGAAAGTGGGAGGATCGTGAGACCATTCCTATCAATGAGTGCAGTGCAGTAATTCAAAATAAGCTTCCACAAAAGCTTAAGGATCCAGGGAGTATCACTATTCCTTGTACTATTGGAAATGAGTTTATAGGTAGATTTTTTATGTGATTTAGGTGCAAGCGTGAGCATAATGCCTATTTCTTTTTGTAGGCACTTAAACATTGGTGAGCCACAACCAACAACAGTGTCACTACAATGAGTAGATAGGTCCATCATCTATCCTTATTGAAATACTAGAAGATTTACACGTTAAAGTTGGAGATTACTATGTGCTGGGCGATTTTATCATCTTGGAAATGGAAGAGGCCCTTCAAATTCCAATAATCTTGGGGTCTCATTTCCTTGCTACCGCGGGTGCAATTATTGATGTCAAAAGAGGAAAAATCATTCTTGAGATTGGAGAAGAAAAAGTAGAGTTCCAATCCTCATCAATGACTTCTTGCTTTCAAGTAGATGCGATTGATGTTTGTGCTAAAGATGTTCTTCCTCAAGTTCCTAAAGAGTCACTTAAAACATGCCTCATTTGTGATACCAAGGAGGTGAAAGCAACCAAGAAAGTTAAGAAGAAAAAGGGGCCTTTAGAGAAAGTTAAAAAGGAATGGAAAATGAAAAGCGCTGTGAATGATATAAATTTTAAGAATTTTTCATCTTCTTTTCCAGTGTCAAATAGGCGAGCTCAAGTGGGAGAGGATTATTCTTTGACCCATCCTCCTTAAGTGAAGATCCAACATTAGGGTCAAGCTAATGACCTTAAATTAGTGCTCTTGGGAGGTAACCCAATGTATTTCTAACCTTTCTTTTTCTTTCATTTTTAAGTGCTATTTTGCCTTAATTTTAATTCTTTTTTGCTAAATTATTTATTTATTTATTTATATATTTATTTTCTTTTATTTCTTATTTTTATTATTTTATTTTATTTTATTTTTTTATTTTTTGTTTAGAAAAATTATGCATGAAGGAAAGGAATTTAAAGATGAGGAATGATGGTTTTGGTGGTTACAAAGGGGATTAACGTGGCTTGCACACAACTGTGTTCAGGTATGGATTCAATTTCCTGTATCTTAACCATATCTTATTACTTGAACTTCAGAAAAAAAAAAAAAAAAAACTCTCCACATTTCATGTGCAATGGTTTAACACCCCATTTTTATGGCTATGACACCACTTTTCAAATCCAACATGGTTTGCACACACTTTCCACATGATTTTGTGCCCATTGAAATATTTGCAAAATTTTTACCCGAAGCCCACACCCTATTGACACCATTTTCGCATGACCTCAACACCATATCTGCATGGCATCCTCACACCCAAAGTATGTCATTACCGAAATCCCGAATGTCACATGGTTTGAACACCGTTCGAACACCACTTATTCCCTATTTACGTTGTTGAACCGAAACTCACACCATATCTGCACCACCTGCACACCGCTGTGTGACGTCCCTCTTGTTACGGCACCACTTCCACACAGGTTCAACACACCGGTGTCTCACCTCGACACCATTTGCGCACTCCATCCGCACCTATGTGTCACTAGACTTGGCACCATTTTGGCACAGCCTCAACACCACAGTGTCGCTCAAATCTGCAGCAAGTCGATTTCAGGTAGACCGTAACACCATTTTTGCACCAGATCAACACACTGGCGGCTCATCAGTAAAAAAAAAAAAAAAAAACCATGGAGACCGGTTCATCTTCCTTCTCTCCCCATTCTTCGATTCGAGTCTCAAGAACAAAAGCTGTCAATGGCACTACGGGTGACCATATTTCTCCAGGCCTTGAAGATGACTCCGTACCAGCAGATGATTGATCTATTATTCTGCTCATTTTGGATACATGGTTTTTAATTGCTACTGTTGGGTTTGCGCTTTGTTTATAGTAGTGGGTGGCCTTTTATTTTTGGATGCTTTGTTAGCCGTTTAGACTATTTCTGCTTCTTGATGTTTTGTTCATCTTTGTTTCCATTTTCTATTCAGTTTTATGTTTTTGATTTTTGTGGCTAATGTTTATCCTGCTTTACATTTCCATTCGGTTTTATGGCTTTTTTTTTTTTTTTTTTAGTTTCTGCATTCTCACCGGATCCCACCTCTGCATTCATCAGGGAAGTATTTTGGGCTTTTTCTTTTAGTTATGCATTTTGATTTCTTTTTCTCTGTTTTGGTTATTGAGGGCAATAACGTGGTCAGTGAGTGGGAGGGTTTATATTCCATATTCATGCATTTTCATGCATTGTTTGTTTATGTTCATGCATTTCATGCATTATTTTCACGTTTAATTTTTTTTTATTATTTTAATTTTAATTTTCATGCTACATTTAGGTCTTTACCATTTAATTTAATTTTTCATTCGGCTTTTAGTTATAGTTAGTTTTATTTATTTATTTATTTATTAATTATTATTATTCTGCTTTCTTTCATCAACATCAAAAAATTAATAAAAAAAAAAAGAGAGTATTTCATGATACATTTATGCATTTCATTTATTAAAAATAATAAAAATAAAAAATAAAAAATAATTTTTATTTGACTTTTTCATAATTCATTAAACTTCAACTCAATTTTTCCACATTTTGTCTAGCTTCTCCTAAAATTTTTATTTATTTTTTATTTTGGTTTTTATGAAAAATTGATGCTTGATTACAATTAGAGAATAATAGTGTATAAGTGTGCATTCTCGGTTCAATTATCGAATTATTGAATGGTTTATTAATTAAGATAGTTGTAAATGATCATTATGTATGACAAATTTAGTTTTTATGACCTAAACATGAACTTGGAGATTGAATTTGGGCATGATTTTAGAAGAGAATGCATGATCGTTTGTAATTAAAAAAAAAAAGAGAGGGGCAAGATGGAGCGTAAAACTCACTCATTTTTTGAGAAAGAAAAAAAAAAGAAAAAAAAATGGTGAGATGGAGCGTAAAACGCACTCACCAAAGCCAAAGGCAAAGAAAAGAAAAGATGTTGTGAAATGGAGTGTAAAACGCATTCACAACCGATTTTTGTTTTTCAAAAGAAAAAATTATAAGCTTAAATGCTCTTCTTCTAGCTTATGTTCATTGGATTTCAACGAGTTATGTGCTTGGGTTGTGATTAGTAAATTATTCATATATGATGTATTTTTGTCTGATTATCTTCGCAAACAATTTTCAGTCTCGGTGTTATCGGTTTGCATGACTTAGAAATTATAATTCCTTAGTTGTAGTTGAACTGTTCTTTAAATTTCAAATTTGATTTTTGCTTGAGGACAAGTAAAAGTCTAAGTGTGGGGGAGTTGATAAGTTCATATTTTATGCATAAATATAGTTAATATTTCATTAGTTTTTACTTTTATATAGTGCGATTATTTAGTAAATTATAGTTAAAATATGTTAATTTAGGATTATAAGTTAATATGATGCATTACATGTAAATTAGGCAATATTTCATAGTAATTTGCTTAGGTTTGCATAATGCATGCAGAGTTAAGGTTAATTAAAGTTTTTACTTAATATTAGAGTAAGTTCTATGTGGATTTTAGATGCACTTTAATGTGTTTTTCATGTCTTTTGAGGTTTGGAAGCCTGGAGTTCAAATGGAATGCAATATGGCGTGACTCTGAGCTTAATTTAGCAAAGAAGAATGTCCATGAGAGTGTAACATACGTTACTTGTTATTGCATGGCCGTTATGAACTGCCTGAATTGAAGAATTTTCAAAAGAAAGAGCATAACGGCCGTTACTTGTTATTGCATGGTCGTTACGCATCTCCTACATGTTTTCGGACTGGAGCATGTTTGAGTGTTTTGGGCATAACTTTTCGTATAGAACTCGGATTTAGGTGATTCAAAGTGATACGGAAAGATAAGTGAAAATTAAACAACTTCGATTCAGACTTAAAGAGCTAATTCATTCATATTAGGGGCTAAATTTTCATGAAAGTCGTCCTACTTGCACAGAGCGGGAAAACAATCCTAATTTGACTAAGATTGGACTTTTGAAGGCCTAAATTTATTCCAATTCAAGCAAGGGCGAATTATGACTATATATAAGGGATCAAAAGAGATGAAAGGGGATATTATTCTACATTTTAAAAGCCACAAACAAGAGCTTAACAAGGGAACAAGGGTTTGAAGATTGAAGCGGCGCTTAAACGAGTTTTATCTATTCTTCTTCTTCTTCATGATCTTGTTATTTATTTTTTGTTTGTAATTCTTTTCAAAGCCATGTTTGGCTAAAATCCTTTTCGGGTTTAGGTTAGAGTAGCTATTCTATGATGTGATTGAACACAAGTCTTTTATTAATTTGATTTTCAGTTAATTCTATGCATTGAGCTTAATGTCTTGTATTCAATTAAGGGCCCAATTGATTGCATGTTTATGGGTAGATTAACCAATGAAAGTTAGAGGACTTTATCAGCTTAAGGCTCATAGGACTTAGACCACTCGACCACGAGAGTAGGCGAGCTCTTCGGGGGACCATGACAGTAGGTAGGGGTCTACGGTGGTAAAACAATAATTGTTAAGGAACTTAATGAGTTTTGATTAACTTCTTAATCATGAGATTAGGTTAAACTTTAATCTTAACATGCTTAATTGAACTCGAGAGAGTCTTTAGGTATTTTAGAACAATTATCCTTAACTGTGATCAAGGTGTTTAATAATTATGTGTTCATGATCTGATTGGAATAGTGAAACTAAACCTAAGCTCTATGTTTTAATTATTTTATTTTCTTTTAGTTTGATTTTTTTAGATTTATATTTTTTTTTCTAAATCAATTTTATTTGATTTGCTAGCTAAGATCATAAGTAAAAATATTAGTATTCAATATTCAATCATCGTGGGAATGAAATTTTTGTACTACAATTCATGATCCGTGTGCTTGCGAGTTTGAACACAACATTGTCACGTAATATCCCGTTGCAAAAAGTCTATCATAAAATGTGTCAATTAAAAATTGTTACTAATTAAATTTTTTATGGCAATAAATTAAATGTCACAATAAATATTGTTTGTGACAACATATATTGTAACAATTAAAATTATAATTGTCACATAAAAATTACGTTGTCACAAATACAATACTATTTTTCATGACTATATAATTTATTGTTCCAAAAAGTACATAGAGTGACACTATTAATTGTCACATTAATTATACTAACTAATCAAGATTATAATAGTGACAATTTTATATGTCACAAAGGATACTAATAGTGACAATATTTTATTGTCGCAAATTAAAAATCATGTATTAGTATCATAAATTAATAAACACCTCATTCTTATATTTAATTTTATCATCACCAACATCATTTAAATTTTAACTATTTTCAATTTTCATATAATATTTATATAAAATTTTAACTTTTAATATTTGAAAAACTTTTAGTTTAATAGTTATCATAACTACCATAACAAAATAACAACATAATAATTTTTTAGTTGGAACAATTTATAGAGAAAAGTTGGAACCACTTGTTTACTTACTAAAAATGTGGGATTCAATAACAAGAAATTAAAAGTGACAAAAGAATATATTTTGTGACAATATAATATTAAATTGACGCAAATATTAAAATTTATTCATTACAACTTTTAACTTGTAACAAAAAAAAAATCCATTATATTTATAATGGTGACAACTAAAAGTTGTCACTTATAAATTGAAAATTTTAGTGACAATATTAAATAATATGTCTTTTACGTGACAAGTTAAACTTGTCACAAAAATATTTTTTATTACATTTAAAAATATTGTCACAAAAAAGTTCTACTTTTAATTTTATAATAATAATTAATGACATTATTGTGACAAATTGTCACAAAATTTGAATATATTTGTGACAATTTAATATTTTGTCATATATTATTTAGTGATAAATTTATAAATTAAGTATTGTGACATATCATAAAATTATTGTCACTTATATAATTTTTTTGTGACAATTAATTTTGTGACCTTAAAAATATTGAAACTAATAAATGAATTTGTAGTAGTGTCACCTCCATCTCATCCATCCACTATTTATCTATTGCAACTTAAACACGTGGATACACTCTACCATTATATATAACCAATCCTAATCTCACTTCTTAATCATACACAAGTGTCAAATTACAAACTATTAATATAGTCTGCTTAAAAATTGTTGCACCTCGTCTCACGTAGCCCGAGATGAACGTTTAAAACAAACCATTCAGCAAACCATTTACTTTAGTCAAATTATGTTATAATTATAATTACATTACTAAGAAAATTGAAAATAACATCCTGGAAAAATTTGTTGTCATCCAGAAAATAAGAACTTTTGCGATTGATATGTTTATAAATAACAAATATAGTATAAAATAATTGAGTATTATAGGAAATCACGCTTTTAAATTATATTGATAATAATAATTATAAAGTGAAAACATTGCAATAAACATTACTAAAGCAATATAAAACATGTTTCTAAATAGTTGCTTTACACATATAGTCCAGACACCATCGTTTAACTATAAGATGTTTTCATTTATGATACATAATAAAAAAAAGTTAAGAAACAAAAATATAAGGCTTCTCTAACAAGGATGTTAGCCAACCTTACTATCAAACGTCTATCTACACTCACACAGCTTAAGCCACCCTCTAACAAGCCCTACTATCTGAAAAGTTTAGAAAACAGAGTAAAATGAGTACAGAAATACTCAATGAATAGATGTTACAAGCAGAAAAATAATTTGGTTAAACTAAGTATAATAAATGTCTCAAATTAGCATACTAAGTAATAAAAATCAATTTATAATTCACTTTAAATATTAAGGCTATTATTGCCTTCAATCTTATATAAAGTTCAGGTGAATAAAACACATACTTTTTTCAAATATCAATACAATATTTCTTATGTATTAACCATCCCTAAATAAGCATCA
>CATIWK010377574.1:0-19072 GCA_949634005.1 Mallotus japonicus
TTCAAAAAGAAGGTTGTTTCAACTGGTGATTGGAGATAATAGTGATGAAAATATTAGAAAATTGAAAGGTAAAGATCTTCCTACAAGGAATAGAGTTTTGTACTTTATGATTGCTCATAATATTTGGCCACGAGGTGGACATTTTGACCAAGTTACTAATAATGACATATTTATTCTGTCGCATTTGGTATCGAAAAAATCAGAACTTAATTTATGTCATCTAATTCTAAAGCGTATGGTTGCTAGCAAATTTACAAAAGAATAAGGGAAAAAAAATATTGTCTTCCTTATGGAATGCTACTCACCGGGGTATTTGAGCACTTTCAAGTAGATTTCTTAGGTGAAATTAGAGAAGAACTAACAGATGATGACTACTTTACTGAAGCAACTCTTCGAAGAATGGGACTCGTGTTGCATAATGACATTTTATAGTTAGGATGATAATAAGGTGTCAAAAAAACGAAGACTAACAGTCAATGAAAATGATCAATGTTCAAGTGGCGACGGAACTCAAATGCAAGGAACCACCAATGATAGAATTTTCAATGCAATTGAGGAGTTGTGAGCTGATATGAATAATAAGTTCGATGAGCTACAAGAAAAAATTCAAGAAAAGGATAAGAAAATTGCATATTTGATGCAATCAAGTTGATCTCAAAATTAAATATTTTTTAGTTATTTAGCTATTTTTAATTTATTTTTAAACTGTTTTTTGTAATTTTACATTTATTATTTATTATTTTTTATTATATGTATCTATTTCACTTAATTTTTGTTTGATTATAATTGACAGCAATTTTGATTTTTATTGTGGTTAGTTGCGAGACAAGCTTCGGTTAATCAGTTCGCCACCTTTAGCTTGAGGGGGCGTGTTAACCATAATAGGTTACTCACTGTAAAATATTCAGATTACTATCCAGTGTTAGTTTATTATACTATCACCTTTTGTTGTTATTTCTCTCTAATCATCACGTGTACAAAGTCATGTATTTATGCACCAAATTATACTCAATGAAAGACATAGAGTTGCAGCGCTAAACATAGAGTTGCAGCGCTAAACATATAGCTTCGCAGCGCTGATTACACAAGGTCACAACACCGAGCAAAAAAATAGTAATAGGCGGTCTTTATTTCAAGTTTTCCCTCTTTTATTCAAATTTTGCTGGCAGTTTATTATTTTCACCTTATATTACCATGTTATAGTGGGCAATTGGTTTATTGTCTTCTTGAACATCAACAACAATGTCCTCAGAGGAGCCTACTAAAATCTTGTACTACTATTAGTATTCTGGCTCCCATTTACAAGCGACTCGATCAACAGGTTCAAAGATAAACAACCACACCATCATCATCATTTAGTTCAATGTTTCAATCAAATATGTTTACTGATTTATGTTGAAATAGAATCAAAATATTCATGAAAGCAATTTCAGGGCTTTTTGGTTCACTAGAAGCCAAAGGATTTTGGACTGGTTACTTTATGAAAGATCTTCCATTATTTGTATCGAGGTACATTAGCTCTATTCTTACCCTGTTTGTTTTCTTTGAACACAATAGATCTGTCCCTTTTTATTCAAGAAAATCGCTTCTCTTTTTTATGTGATAGTGATGTTGTTTAATTTTAGGTTTTGATTTTAGGAATTTCTGGGTAGGCAATGAAGGACTTATGCATATATACCAGGACAGGCTTGGTGATGCAGGCTATACTACCTTCCAGCTTGCTCGTACCAACAACCGTGGTGACGGTAAATGTTATATCTTTTATCATCGCTTATATCTTTACTGATTTTTTACCTTACTTTCAAATAAATTACTATTATATCTTGATTGTTTGAGCATAATTTTCTTAGGTATTTGGTGTTCTAGGTTGTATTAATAACTGTTAACCATTCAATTCAACTGGGTATGACCTAATTTGGCCTTTTTTTTTCCTTTAATAGTCTATGAGATTTAAGAACACGAATCTTGTCGTATCATTAACTAACTACATTTGAGATATTGCTTATGCTAACCATTTTTCTGTTATTATGTATATAATATCTGTGTCTTGTCATTTTTTGCTTTATTTTTACCTTAACTCATCGTTTACGAACTTGGTCATGTATTGAAAATGAAATTTTGGATCACCGATTGAAGATTAAATTTGTAATGATTCAGGAAACTGCTGGGTGAAGGTCTCGGTTCCTGCAATCTTGAGGAACTTCAGCAAATAGAACAATAATTGGAGATGAGAAAATAGATCTTATGAAAAAGGTAGCCCAATTTCAGATATGGAGTCTGAACTTTTCATTGGACCACCAGAAACAAGAAATAAGTGACCACCAGAAACAAAAAATAAGTGCTTTCCTCCATGAACTTTTCATTGGACTACAGGTTTATAAAATACTACAGTATGTGGACACATATCAGATAGAGAATAAATTAAGTCATATACCCATCATTCTTTATGGGTATGCCTCGTTTTACTTTTATAATATATCATGATTTCGTTAATAACTTCTGAAAATAGACATTTTTAGCTTATACTCCTATGTTTTATGGTTGCAGTAATTGGAATGGAAGCAAGCGTGGTCATGTTTACAAATTTCTTAAGTCTCAGGGGTTTATTTCATCATATGATATTGCTCACTAGTATACTGAAAGTGATGCAGGGCTCACAATGTTAGTTTCCATGATTTCCATTTGAATATTTAGATGGTGGTGATGGTTTATGCATATAGTTTGCATCTAATATGTTTTTTACTTTCTACATCCCATAGCGGGTGAGTCACCAAAATCATAGGGGCAATATATGTGGTCTTGATTTCAAGGAAAAGTCTAAAGACAAGTTTGTATGAAGCAGTATTTGGAATAATAAAGGAAATCAACAAAATGTCTTAATTTTGTGTCTTAATCGCCACTTTTTATTCTGTATTGTTTGCCATATACCAATGGAGGTCCAATTATGAGTCCTAAACACTACAGAACCATACTTCTGATATGTTTTGCTACATTTTCATGTATGCCTCTATTATGACAGTTGTTTTGCTTTCTAATGACAAGGTGAATATTGATGCAGGGTCCATTCAAGGTGTCATATTTGGCAAAATGAAACTTTAAATCACATTAGGAGTTCCACATTCTCTTCAGCAATCCTTGGATATTGAAAGGGTCAAGTCTGTCTTTCCTTAGTAAGCCTTAAACCTGGAGAAGTCTTTACAAGCCTCAAATTATTTGTTTTTAATCTTCTCATTTGTGGCTTGACATGTGAAACATTCAGCAACATTTTCTTTATTTAACTAATTTTGCTTTTTTTTTTAACAAGGATACTGTTAATTCCCTATCTTGGACTTACTTGTACACTCAGTAAGTCCAAGATAGAGAATCAATAATATCCTTGTTTCCAAGAAATCATTACTTGATCATCAACAAAACATTTTCATGTCTACTAGAAGCGGCATCTAGACACAAAATATGTAGCGAGTGACAAATATAAATAGTTGTATCCCAGCATTTTAAAGAAACAAGAACTTATATACAAGTTTGGAATAGTAAAGACTTATTATAGGCATAACAATAGTACTATGCAACTTACATAAACTTGGTTCCCATAGAAGCATAGAGCTTCTCTAAAGTATTGGTTTTAGTTCATTCTAGCAAAGGAAAAATAATAACAGAAGCTCACCTTTTGATGTCAAAGCAACACATAGATGTCCAACAATATTTACTGGTACTATCTTAAACATAATAACAATAACTTATCAAGAGAACCAAGTTAATTCTTGAAAGACATAAAGAGTATATTTGATCCAAAATGTTCAGGTGTCTGAATTATCTAACTGTTCATGTAGTCTGAGACAATAGCAAGGGAAACTAAAATATAAAATCATTGAATTATTGGGTTAAACACAACATACTCATTCCTTATAAAATTACTAAGGTCAACCACACTAAATGAGACATCAACCATAATTAAAATCATAAAATCAATATCCTTCACAATTAATAACATTTCAATTATTCAAAATCATAAAAACATTCCAATAAAAAGGTTAACCACAAAAAATGGTTCATCAACTACAAGTACTGAAACTCCTTGCAAATAAAAAAAAAATTGACAATAAAAAATTAATTTAATACAATAATTCATGACTTTCTTCGTCAACTGAATTGCCAACAGCACACTTACTATTTTAAAATAGTTCACATGTTAGTTTTGTGTGTCCATATTCCTTACTAGGGGTGTGCAAATACCTGCTCACTCGAAAACCCGATACCGAACTGAATCGGTTGGTTTGGTTTTGATTTTTGAAGATTTGTAAATTTTGGTCGAAACCCGACCAGACCGAAAAACCGAAAATTACAATTAATATATATATAACTTAAATATGTACAAAACATGACTTTAGCAAAGTGGTTGGGTGCTTTTACTTGGAAATTGTGAGGTTGTCAGTTCGAACCCCACGACCCCCACTTGTTTTCTGTCAACTGAATTGCCAATAGCAAACTTACTATTTTGAAATAGTTCACATGTTGGTTTTGTGTGTCCATATTCCTTACTAGGGGTGTGCAAATACCTGCCCACCCAAAAACCCGATACAGAATCGGTCGGTTCAGTTTTGATTTTTGAAGATTTGTAAATTTTGGTCGGAACCCGACCAGACCAAAAAACCAAAAATTACAATTAATATATATATAACTTAAATATGTACAGAACATGACTTTAGCAAAGTGGTTGGGCGCTTTTACTTGGAAATTGTGAGGTTGTTGGTTCAAACCCCATGACCCCCACTTGTTTTCTATCAATTTTATAAAAAAAAAAACCTTCAAAAATGCCTTTGAAGTGACTCGAACCAGGGTTGTAGGGGAAGAATTACGCACGCCTTAGCGGTCAAACCACTACAGATCATTTGCTTTTTAGTTTCTTTTATTTTTTTTATTATTTTTTAGATACCCGAAAACCGAACCGCCCACCCGACATATAACTTTGGTTTGGGTCGGTTTTGAATTTTGGAAAAAAATCAAACTCGACCTGACCCGAACCCGTTCGATGCACACCACTATTCGTTACAGTAGCCACATCTCCGCCTCTTAGCTTGACCATTGTTATGTCCTTGACTTCCTTTTATTTTGACTAAATGTGGATCCTTAACAAACGTTGCTCTGTTTGCATTAGGATGTGATGAAGGTTGAGTTGATTGATCATCTTGCTTTTTGAACTTTTTCTCCATTGAAGATGTTAATTTTAACAATTCTGTTTTCATCTCAAAATATGTGTCACTAGATTTGCTTGCTAAAAAACACAAGCGCTTGCATTCATTTTATAAAGAAGCATACCTACAAACATCATTAGTACATAAATGTAAAATAAAATGAATAATATTACTACAAAGAACAGGTTTCAACAAAGCAATAAAAAAATTAATAAAATTGTATTCATATTATATAAGCATATAATATTTTTTATATTAATGTCAAACCTGTGGATGTCTTCCATATTAGATGAAGCACTTGCAACATTACTCGATCTTTCTTTTGCTTCTTTTGTCCATTTTTTCAATATCAAGCTTACAGGAATTTCTTTCAATTGCTCTACTATCATCACATAAAAAATATGGCGACATGGCAACCTAAAACTCTCAAACATATGACAAGAACATCAAAAAGTTTCTTCTGCTAAATTAAAAATCACACTCCATTTTGATTCTGATTTTTCATTTATGCAAATAGTGTAAATGCGTCTACCCGTTTGATCCTGCTTATCATTCATAAAAAAATACATCTCTTTGGCAATCTCGCTTCTCACAGTTTTGAACATATTCCTTGTGTAGATATTAGAAGCGTGGGTCTCAAGCATCTTTAGATGGGTCATTAAAACTGGTCTTGAATTAGAATCTGTAAAATCTAAACTCAACTCAGTTTGTCATATAGATCTAAGTGCTCGATCATATTGCCTCACAAACTGAAAAAGTTTTAGCTTCCCTCGCAAAAAATGATCCATATAAGAATGCATTCCTTACATCGTTAAGTGGTAGTTTGCCCAACAAAAAAATAAGCTTGCAAATAAGCTTTAGCCTAACACCTTCTATTTGTATACATTCTTGATACCCACTTATTCTCCTGAAGTTTATACTTTTCAACAGCATTCTTCCACAAATTCTCAAAACTCTGGATGCTGATATTCTCAACCAAGCAACGATGGAACACATTTTGAAAACTTGAATCTCAAATGTCTGAGTTTAGATTTCTCTCAATGTGCCAAGAGCATAGACGATGTACAATTTCAGGAAATACATTCTCTATTGCTTCACGTATAACTAGATCACCATCAATAATTATTATTTTTGCCTTTTTTCCCTCCATTGCATGTAAAAAAACATTTAAGACCCATTCATAATTATCAGATGTCTCATCAACTACCAAAGCACACCCAAATACTATTGTTGAGTAATGGTGGTTAATCCCAACAAAGATAATAAAAGGTATCTTGTAGGTGTTAGTCTTGTATGTTGAATCAAACACCAAAACATCCCCAAAGCATGAATAGTCCATTCGAGAAGTTGAATTTGCCAAAAATATATTACCAAGACGGTTTTCTTCATCAATAGTATATCTACAATATAATCCATGATTCATGTCACCTAGTGCAGATAAGTACCCAAAAGCAGCTTCAACATCCGAATATAAGATTTTAGACCGTCTATCTGCATCAATAAAATTATACAAATCCTTCTTTGTAAATCCCACATACTCAAATCCTCCAGCACTGTTGACCATGTAATCCATGATTTGACTTGTTCTTATACCAGCAGCATGCATTGATCTTACCTGCATCACCACCAATTAATTAGGTGTTCATTTAATTATATAAATTTCTTTATAGAATTTAACTTATTATTATAACTTAATAAAAATGATAATTAATTTCTATTATTTTAATGTTCTCTAAATCTTTGCTCGTCATTTTAAAAATTTAAATAATTAATAAAATAATTTAATTTTTAAGCTATATGAAAAAATTCAAACTTTAAAAAGTATTAGATATTGTGTTACCTGTGCTACGTTAGACTCTGTTACTTAATGATGGCTTTTGAGAAATTGTACCTCTCGTAATACAGCCAGCCTATGATTATGCTCAGTAGTAAATTCTTTTACAATGTACTTTCTAGTCAGCTTGTTATAATTCACCCGCAAAGCAGCTAAACAGTTGCTTCTAGTTAAAGCTTTTGGCTCCATCTTTCTGTTTTCCCTTTCCAAGTTCTTTTTAGAACGAAGACCCTCCTTAGAGCAAATCCATCTTCTCATGGAGATTGTGCCATTTTTATAATGCCTTATATCATTCTTTCACATACTAAAACTCATAGCACTTGAATAAGTGTTGTAAAAATTTTCACCATCTTTAATTGAATCAAATTCAAAGCCCATTAAATCTTCTGTACACCACTCCTCAATTCTTTTAGAGTTTCCTATTAATAAAGAAGACCAGTCATACTTGTTATTATTTTTCTCACATTGTTGATTTGATGATGTGTCAGAATCATTTGACACAAGAGTAAGGCCAACAACATCTTCATCACTCAAATGAATTTGTGAGGAACTATAGTGAGTCTCACAACCATCAAATTGATCATTGTACCCTCCATTACCCCAATCCAAGTCATCACTTATATTTATAATACCCTCTTTTTAAAAAATGTTATCCCACTGATCAGACATAATCTGCATATAAAACCATAATATATATGACATATAATATACTTATGGTGGACCATAAAACCATATAGTTCACGGTATAATATCAAGTAAAACTAGAGAATATATATTTCAATAAATTTCTTGTAGTGGTTGACCACAAAGTAATATATACACGGTATATAATTATAATCATGGCAATGTAATAAGCAACGGGTTAACCACAAAAGGATGCATGTTGACCATATAACGGTATAGGTTGACCACAAGCTATCAAGTAAAAAAATTTTGGTTGACCATATTATATTAATAGATACAAAATATCTTTTCTTCTATCAATTTGAATCACGAAGAAAATTAATAGACGATAAATTTATAAAAATTCAGAAACTTACCTCAAGTATATCTTAGATGATAGTTGAATTTTAAGATTGAAAGTGATGGTTAAATATAAAGAATTGAAAGTAATAAATGAATTTGAGAGATTTTATGGAATTGTTGAATTTTGACCGTGATTAAGTCTGAATGATTGAAAGTGACAAATCCAGTTTCTAAGAATAGGGTTTCTATTTTTTTTTTTTTAAAACAAAAGTTTGGAAAATGTTTAAAATAAGGTGAACATTTTTTTTAACTGTGAATGTTCTTTTTCTAAACGGCGTTTATTTGATACCGGTTAACTTTTTATTGTAGGTAATTTTTTTTGAACGTGTTTTTTATTTTTGAAGGTAGGGATACCTTCAGGGTATCGTAAAATTTTTCAAATTGTAATGAATTATAACTATATTAAATTAATATCAAATTGTTATATAAATTAATACACTGTTATTATTTTTTAAAATTTATATTTATTAATAATAATAATATATTTAATAGTTTATTTAGGGAAATTCTAGGATTACTTTGATTTTATTTTGTTTTATTTACCATTGGATGAAAAATGTATTTTGTTATTCAATGGTGGTTATTAACAAAATGCATTTTACTTTGTAAAAATCAAAGCAACCATAGAATGCACATTTTATTTATTATATATTATGACTTTTTTTTAATAATTAAAAAAATAGATAGTTTTTAATAATTAAAACAAAATTATATATAGATTATTATTTTGTTTACTAATATAGATAAATATATATATATATAGATTATTATTTCTTAAAATTTTAATTTAATAATTATTGCTAAAAAAATTTTAATAATTAAAACAAAATTAAATTTAATACTCAAATTGTATAAAAGCCAAAAATGGGTAGCACAGGGTCGTTCAAATACCGAGACAAAAAAGCGGGAAGGACAAAAATTCTTGCGCGATTTGCCCTAAACCCCACAGCTCTCTGTATTGCGTTCTCTCAGTATGCCTTCCTTTCCACAGCCTGGTTCAGTCACTATCTGTGAAATCAACAGGGATCTAAGTACGAAATTTCTTATTCATACAGTTATAGCATTTAGGATTAGAGTTTCTTGGTGAAAGCTGATTTTGTTTTACTCTTTAATACGATCTACAGTTACGGCTGAGAGCCTTTCGGATGGTCGAGCCAAGGACACATATGGAAAAATTCTGGTTTGGTTCTCCATTTCTTTTTCACTAGCTCAGTTTTTTCGAATTTGATTTTGTTGCTGCTGTCAACTTTAAATAAATTATGGTATTTAGGGATTAGTGTTCAATCCCATTCCATTTCAAGTGGATCAAGTGGCAATACCTAGTGAAGAAGAACAAGAGGCACAAGAGCAAGGAAGACCCAATGGTCTTTTCAAAGTGCTACGAGTCTTTGCTAGTGATTTTATGCGACCTATTTTTCATCCAAACTATGTAAGCCATATCAACCTCTTTGTTTTTTTTTTTTAATTTTTTAATTTTTCTATTATTTTTGTTTCTATCAATTTTAAATCAATTCAAATGGTCTATTGTGTTTGTATGTGCGCTTTTGAAACTACAAATTCTGAAATTGTTTGGCAGATATCATATGTTTAACGGCATATAAGTAAGACCAAAATAACAAATTACAACAAATTATTTGTGGACAAGCTTAGTATATGGGTGTTAGTAAATCAACAAGCTCGACTTTGATGGATACATCAGCTTGGCATTACGTTGTTACATGTTCATGAACTTGAGCCATGATTGGCCAATGAATGTTGAAATGATAGCTTAAGTGTGAGTTTGTGTATTGATTCTTATGATATGTAACCATGCACTAACTTTGGCTTGGCTATAACAATTTTTGAACTGTGGCATGAGAAAATTTATTTTTATTGATTTGAAGTGAGACCAATTTCTACTTTAGTAGCATGTAAACGAATATAAACATTGTATTATACTTCTGCATTCTCAAATAAAGGATCTTGCAGGTCAACTTGTTGCCGGAGGTTGATTTTAAAAGAGTGAGCTGGCACCAACATAAACATATTATTGCATTTATCTCGGGCCCAAATCAGTTTATAATTCATGATTTTGAAGATTCAGGTTAATATTTCTTTATCTTTTCGTACAGGATTCCCAACTGATGGTCATTCTGTGTTTCCATATAAAAGCATCATTCATTTGAATTCCATTTAGATCTTTCTTAAAGGCATTTCAATATAAGTTGTACTTTTCAACAGGAGGGAAGGATGCATGCATCTTGACTTGTGAGTCCCAAAGAGATATTAAAGCTCTTGAATGGAGGCCAAATGGTGGAAAGTCGCTTTCAGTAGCATGCAAGCAAGTATCAAAATTGCTGATTCTGTTAATATTCTTTACATATCTTTTGAGTGCTGAATGGGGGATATTTTATAAATCATATGCTTGTGTTCTTTTTACTGGACTGAATTTCAGGGGTGGAATCTGTATCTGGTCAGCATCATATCCTGGAAATGTAGCATCTGTAAGGTCAGGTGCTGCTTCATACTTGGGAACTCCTTCAAGAGGCTCTGGAAATGGATGGACGTTGGTAGATTTTCTTCGGAGTCATAATGATGAACAAATAAGTGCAATCTCTTGGAGTCCCAATGGAAGATATCCAAATAATGCATATTTGAAGTTTAAGTGTGTTATATGACATGTATTTCGTTGTTTAGAAAAATGTATTTTACATCTTGTTACCATGGCTTTTGCATGCTGTTGAGGCTACTTCATTCATCCTGCCTTTTTATCACATCTATATGGTTACATGGTTTCCTTGTTAAAAAATGTTATGAGAGCAGTTCCTCTTCTATAACAGTAGTCTTCAGATCTTTATACCGAGCTGAATTAAGCTACATATTTCAAATTCTCCCTAAATATTTCACGTACATATTGATACTTTTGGATTACTTTATGGTGTTGAGAGGCATTATCTTCCTTGACTTGGCTTCACATACTTGGCATCTGCTTCATACGAAAATTCATCATTCACTGTATGGGATGTTGCACAAGGTAAATTGGCCATGGTTATGTCTAATATTGTTGTTGTAGTTAATATTTTTCAGTTGCTAAACAATCAACAAGTTCATTGTTTCTTGTTAAGAAATATTCATCTGTTCAAGCTAACAAAAGTTATTTCCAGTATTGAACACCCACCCTCATTGGTGGCCTTGGTTATGTGTGATAATTATGGTTGGTGTAGTCTATACATGCAATTGTTATGGGCTGGTTGGAGGGGCACTAGGAAATGGTTTTTGTTTGGCTATGTTTGCCTGTAATTTTAAATATTTCTTTTGGCTCATTGTACTCTCTTTGCATGACAATATTGTTGTGTTTTAGATCATTAGTTGGGTGAAAGCCTAAGAAATTAGACTGCTTCTTGTGGTCTGTACTTAATTAGGGTAAAAGTCCTAGATTAGGGTGTTGTTATGAATTTATGAAAGGATTGCAAAGACCGAACTGTGACAGAGGTTGATGATGAGTTACAGAAGAAGAATGGTTTTGATGTTAAACTCTTTTTGTTTTTGGAAGGAAGATACAGGAGATGGGAGGGTAAACTTTGCATAAAAGCTAGTTTAGCAGGACATGCATAACTGATGGCTGATATGAAATACATGGGTTAGTTCTTAATAGAAATTTGGCTGGGCATTATCTTTCTAGGCATGTTATGATGGTGATGAAATCAAATTCGTAGATGAAATGGTGTGTATCTGCCATTCGGCCTATTTACACCAAGAATAATCAACTTGGCACCTTTTAATGGTCATAACATGTTGGGCATGCTGCAGAGGCAGAATCAAAGGAGACAGAAAGAGAGTGACCTACTTGGCCAGAAGTAGAGCAGAAACTCCTGATTGCCTGCCTGTCTTTGTCTCTCTCACCCTCTCATTCTGTAGTTCAATAACTTTTCTAAGCTTGTCTCATATCATTCTAGGCACATTCATTCAGGAGCTTTTTAGGCCACAAAAGCATGGGAATTGTCTTACTATACAATGAGATGGTCAACATCCTGATTTATGGATAAAGAAAAAAGAAAGTGTTCCCTTAAATACCTTAACTATTTGATTGCCAGATTAGCTTTAATTCTTCATCTGTGTTCTGAAAATTATTTCCTTTTTATTAATTGGGGGCACTTTGTTGGTGTTGTTTAGTTCTATTTTATTTTCTTTCTTTGCATATCCAAAAGAAAAAAAAAAGAATTGGATTTTGTGCTTACTATTTCTTTTCCCATGGGTTTGTGGTCTCTATTATCAGCATTGGTCCATCTTGATTTTTTATACTTTGCAGGATTGGGTACACCCATTCGACGGGGTTTAGGGGGCATATCGATGCTCAAGTGGTCACCTTCTGGAGATTATTTTTTTACTGCAAAATTGTACGGTCATCAGTCTCCTCTTGTTATTTTTATTTTTTTTCCCCTTGAAAGAAGTATTATTTCAACCAGGTAGATATAGGCTAACAATAATGTCCTTTTATAGTGATGGAACATTTTATCTTTGGGAAACAAACACATGGACATCAGAACCTTGGTCTTCAACCAGTGGCTTTGTAACGGTCAGTAGAATATGATACTCACATCATTATAGATGAGTACGTTCACAGTTATCATTTCAAGATATTGAAGATAATTTAGATTTTGAATATTGGCAGTTTGAGTATGCATTCTAGTTTCTTATTTGATTTTGTGAAAGTTTTAATCAATGACATTGATCCAACTTTCCATGGATGTATAATTTCTAGTGACAGTTGCTTAATTTCTATTTCATTATTACTTTAAAATTTCAAGACTTTTATTATCCTATTCTGGTTTATAGCTTGGTTAAATTGGCCAAATCTTTGAAGTGGTGTGGATAAATGCAGAAATTTATTATTCAAGAATGTTGGATGCTTTTTATGTGATGAATGGATACTCCTTACTTCAAGTCTTCAACTATCAATCTTCTGTTATCAGGGAGCTACATGGGATCCAGATGGACGTATGGTACTGATTGCTTTCTCTGGAACTGCAACATTGGGTTCTATTCACTTTGCATCTAAGCCCCCATCTTTAGGTAAGAAGGCCTAACCTTTTAGCTTTTCCATGTAGCTGTCCTTCCTTTGAAAAAAAAAAAAAAAGAAGGGAATTACAGCCATACCTGCTAAAATAACTACCAACCATAATACCCTTGACACAAAGTTAATGATTATCTAAACATAACAAACCAACACATGATTAACCTAATTAAAGAAAAAATCAGTACTCTAAAGGCTAGAATGATCAATTAGATTCTTAGGTCTAATTGACTGTAATTGTCTTAATTTGGGATTAATGATGTCTTTTGAGTGCCTACAATTGGAGTGATCAAATGTTACATTGGAAATTTGTTATGCAGTTAAGTGCTTGAACAAGAAAAGAAATTTGCAACCAAGTGCCTTTGTGCTTTTTAGTGACCTGATATTGCGTGGGCTAGCATGGCATAAAAATAGGCCATGTTAGTATAGGCATCAGCTATATCATGCCTCTTAGGACACCCTGTTGTATTCTCAGGGTTGCAAAGTGGAGAAATTTGGAAAAATCTTAGAGATCTATGATGAACATATTATTTTTGATCTTTTTGGTCTTAAACCAACCGTATAAAGTTTATCACGCAAAATTTTGATAAGATTTGGGATTTAGGGCCCCATGGAATAAGAAAGAGTTAAGAGTGAGAGGCAGAGGGAGAGGGTAGAATGAAGGATGGGAAGAGAGGAAGGGAACGGGTGGAAATGTCGTTGGAGTAAACAATGTATTGTCTGCATATTGTCTAATATTGATTACAAGAAGAACCTTGTTAATAGAAGATTTTGGTGTGAAGGGCCAGAGGCTGTGCTGACATTTGTTAGTCTCAAGTAACATGTGTATTATGTCTGATAAAAGTACCATCCTGTTCTCTGTTGAAATAAAATATAGAGTTAGCATACTCAAACTTCAGCCAGGATAGTTATATCACATCTTGGTCTGTGTAGCCAAAGATTGATTTTCTGGCCAATAAACTGTGTAGTTAAGTGAAGAAATAATCTTCAAAACTAATCTCCTCAAGCAAAGTCATGGAGAAACTCATAATGAAAACAAGAAAATAGTCAAAAGAATTCCATGTTGAAAATTGATTTTTATTTTCTTCTTTGAAAATGATTCTCAAAAAAGATTTGTGAAAAACTGAAGAACCACACTTTGACTTTGAGAGGGAATTTGTTACGCTAGACACTTATATTTGCTAGTGCTGCCTTTAAGTTTCAAGTCCTTTATATTTATTTTATTTTATTTATGGCTGGATTATTTAGCTTTATATGCTGAGAGGCATGACTGCAGCTACATTGTCCTGCAGATGCACACCTATTACCAGTTGATTTGCCAGAGATAATATCCTTGACAGGCAGGTAGAGATATGATTACTGAAATGGAAGGATCTCTGTTCTTTTTCTTTTATATATCTCAAACAGAACTAATGAGTTGACCTGACTGTTAAATAAGGTTGAATAATTTAGTCATATTTTTTGGATTGCTCTTTTAATATATTTCCAATGGAACTAATGGATGTTCAGATTGTGCTCATAGTTCTTTTTTAATAGATTTGGACACTTTTTTGATGGCTCTTTGTGTCTCTCATTTATAAAAAAATTATGTGGACTATTCATGATGCATGATTTTGTGCTCTTTATCTTACAGGATAATGTAACTCAGTAGCATGATTCTCAAATTCCATTTTTTTCCAATTATACCTCAAGTATGTAATGTCAGAGTCTGACACACTTAAGTTCTAGAATTGGGCTAGTGGTTGGGTGCTTATTGTTGTGTAGGAGGTCACCGGTTCAATTCCTGACAGCCCTATTAGCCCTTTAAAATTTTCCAGATTACCCAGAAAAAATGTCTGATACTTCTGAAGTTACATGACATCTGATGAGATGGTTTGTGTCTTTGATGAATTTCATTCAACCAATATTTGCCACTGTGCCTTAGAGATTTATCTGTCACTCTTCTGGTTCCAATAAATGTAGGTATTAACAAGAATTAGAGAAATAACCCATTTTAGATATTTGGTAAGATTAGTATGTGTTTAAACATTGAGCATTTACCCTTTATTCTTGATGTGTTAACAGAATTTAAATCTCAACTCTTCTCCTGTCAATGGGCCCTCCAAATTGAAAATAGCTCTCTTTTCTAAAATTTGTGCATTCAATAGTGAAGGAAAGAAATTGAGCTCATGGTAACTGCAATGCACCATCTTTAAACTTAATTACAGATTTGACTTCAAATCTTTATTTAGGTTTCAATTGGTTGAGCCTTCAGCTAATAAAGTTTTACAAGTCAAAAGCTTAAATTTTCAAAAGTTTTTGTTTGTCATAGTTTGAATTTTGAAGATAAAATTTTGTTAGTTTGTTCTGTGACTTTTGTCTTGATATATAAATATTGACATCATTTAGATATTGAGATAATTATAGATGTCAACCTTTAGAAACTTTTTTCCTCTTTTAGTATTTTAGCTAATAGGCTTGCAGCACTTGGACTATCATTATTATTACACAACCATTCTCAACTAGTGCGGACTTATGACAGGTGGCACTCTCTATGGTAAATAAGCATGCCATCCTTTAGCATTTCACAAGTTTTTATGTGAATAGTATCTCGTCTTTGCTGTTATCATATCTGATTTTTCTTTCTTAAGATAATATATATGTTCTGTTTCTCTTTCTCAAATATCTATTCTGTGTTGGAGTGCTTTGGGTTTTGCAAGTTGCTTCAATTTTCTAATTTATTTTTAAAAGTTCTCAGTTGGTAATTCAGGTTGGTAAATGTCTTCTAAGCTTTTGTCAAGGTGTTTCATAGTGACAGTTTCAAAACTATTATTCTCACATCTGCAGTCAAGGAATTGAGAAGATAGCCTGGGATTCTTCAGGTGAAAGATTAGCCGTCTCTTATAAAGGAGGGGATGATGCCTACAAGGGTCTCATCGCTATATATGATGCTAGAAGGACTCCTCTGATTACTGCATCATTAATGTCAGTTGTTTTCTTTAGCATTTTCCATTTTTTATTTGTTCATTCTGTTTGTTAAATAACTATGATAATTATATCCTTAGCCAGTATTTTACTTTTGAATTGCCATGATTTGTATCAGTGGATTTATTAGGGGTCCTGGAGACAATCCAAAGCCAATTGCATTTTCATTTCATGACAAATTCAAACAGGGACCATTGCTGTCTGTTGTAAGCTCTCTTTTTCCTTGAAATTCTAAATTAGCTATATTTATCTATGGGTATACAGGTTTGAAAAACTAAACTTTGATGTTTATAGGTATATATAGAGATTAGGAATCCTAGAATAGGAAATTAGGAATGATGTTAGGATTAATTTCTACAATCAAGACAATCTACTCCCTATAATTAAGCTAACCAAGCTATACTGGTTCCTATAATCAAACTTTTATAAAGCTACATATAAGCTATTACAATATGTAACAACACATGATACTTTTATATAATGCTTTTTGTTTTTCAATATTATTTAAATTTGTATCTCTTATATTGTAAAATGCTTAAGAAATGTCATATTTATTGTAACTCACGATCAATATCTGTTGATATCATGCCCTAAGGCTGGCACCCTCTTTTGACATGATGAATAATGGTGCCCACCAGCAGAGTGTAGTTCTTGTAAAAAAGAAAAGAAAAAGAAAAAACAGTATACATTATCAATTTGAATTAAGACATGGGAAAAAAAAATCTAGTCTAAAGAAATTAAAAAGAAAGTAATAAAATTAACATTTATAGCTGATTTGACTGAAATAGTTGTATTTAAGAGGAAAAGGGAATACTACACAATCATTTTAAATATTCAATACTTCAGATATTAATTGTACTATATTTTCATCTCATCTTTGTATTTTGTCACACATTAACATGATTTGAGTGCTATAGAGAATAACTTTTTCATGACAATATTGTTGAGAATTAGAATAAAACACACTGCTTGCAGAGTTGACATATGTCTTGAATGTGTGTCTGCAGACTAAACTTCACTCTTGGATAAAATACTTCTTACATACCATAGTTATACATTTGTAATTTAGAACTTGAGCAGATACTTGTATTCTATCTTACTCGTAGATGTGCTGTCCTTGCAAACTAAAATATGCAAACAACTTTTCCTTGTGCAGTGTTGGAGCAGTGGGTTTTGCTGCACATACCCTCTCATATTCCATTCTCACAATCCTGCCTAGTTAAAAACAGGCCTACTGGTAGAAGATATTTCTTACCTCTCTCTTCCTATCATATTCTTAATCTTGAGAGCTATTCAATTTTTTTTTTTCCGATTTCTTTTCTGTAATCGTGTTTTGTATTTCGAAGTATTTGTAACCTTCAATTAAGAAAAGGATTGCTGCAAATGCCTTAATAATGAAAAGAGACTATCATGTACTTAAATATGTTGCTTTATAAACCTGCTTATGCTATAGGGGCTCAAACCAGCTACAGGTGGAAAGAATGGATTTCAAGCGTAGGTATTGCTCACATTTGTTTCAACAAGTTTCGGAGGATTCTGCTTGCGTTTGTTTAGGTAATACTGAGAGTAGTATACTCTCTACTGGAAAGATTGGTCGCTGAGGCAGCACATTTGTTCCAGCTAGTTTGAGAGGCAGAAAGGGTACTGTTTGTATACTCTTGCATGCAAAGACTGATTTTCTTTCTTTTGGGGAGAATTCATTCTTTTGAGGTAGGATGCGTGTAGTGCTGCTGCAAATAAGCCGAGCTTTAATCAAGGTTGAGCTTGAAGTAGTTCAGAAGCACAAGAAAAATTTTAATTAATTGGGATAACGACATTTGTAGGCCCGAAAATAATATACTTTTTACAATTAAGTTTTGAATGTTCAATTTGTAACATTTAAGTTTTATAAGTTTATAAAAATTTAACCATTAGTCCTATCCGTTAAATGTAACAGCAGTAACTGACGTGGCAGCAATTTTCACCAATATGTCATCCACGTCAGCTCCATGTGGACTGACAGGTCTCTTAGTTATTGCCTATGTGGCAATTCTTCTTCTTCTTCTTCTTCTTCCATCTTGCTCCTTCTTCAAGTTTTTTTTTTTTTTTCAAATGGAAGAAGAAGTTGCATCTGCCAATATGTAATCAGATCCAATGCTTACACAAGTATGAATATGGCTACCTATAACATCAATAGTTCCCAATCCATTTAATCATTTCCATTCATTCATCAAATTACCTAATCTGTTCCAAGTATCCAGAACATAAAATCACATAAAACACCTGAAAAGAAACATACTTTTATCAAAGGAAAATGAAAAAAGAAAAGAAGAAAAAACCTGTGAGGAACAAGAGTAGCAGCAATACCATTTTGGAGATGGATCTTTGAACTTTCAGCAATAGCAACAGAAGGAATATTAACATGAGCAGTCAAGAGAAGATTCTGGTGGATCAAGAACCCTGTACCGGAAGTTCCATTTTTGACACTAGAGGAGATTGTAGCCATGGCAGAACCCTTGATGGAAAAATGATTGCTTTCATTTTCTCTGACTTGCCTATTCCTTTACAAAAGCACCAAGACTCTGTCAAAACTCCCATTTTTTTCAAAAAATAAAAAATAAAAATCTTAACCTTAGCAGATAACAATCAATGGATCTTGCTTGTTTAGCTTAAAAAATTGAAGTTGAGAAAGCTGGATTGGATCTAAAAGGAGTGACATTATGATTCTTGTTTCTTTTTGAGTGATTGGTAGTAATAAAAAAAGCAGTAGCAGTAGTTTCTTAAGTGCAAGAAGAAGAGTCCATTTGAAAATAATGGAAGAAAAAGGAGAAAAATGGAAGAAGAAGAAAATTAAGAAAAAGAATTGAAGAATAAGAATTGAAGAATAAGAAGAAGAAAATGGAAGAAGAAGAAGAAGAAGAAGAATTGCCACGTAGGCAATGACTAAGAGGTCTGTCACTCCATATGGAGCTGACGTGGACGACACAGTGGCGAAAATTACTACCACGTTAGTTGCTGCTGTTA